>PNEQ01135052.1:21508-62220 GCA_003012365.1 Medauroidea extradentata
CCAGCCTATGCAGGTTTTAAAGCCAGAGAGTTTGCAGTCCATAGCAGAAATAGCAAGAGTTTTACCAGGGGAAATTAATATTGACCTCCTTTTAGATGAATGGAGATTGTTAAAAAGTGAAAGAGAAATGACGAACTTCAGTCCAGGGCAGAGAATAGACCATTTTTGGAGAAATATCTTTCAGTTGAAAAATGCTGTCGGTGCTGAAAAGTATCCTACTGTGCAGAAAGTTGTGAAAATGTATCTAAACATTTCACATGGTAGTGCTGATGTTGAAAGAGGGTTTTCCCTTTCTTCAAGAATTCTGACTGAAGATCGAGCCTCAATGAATGAAAGAACTCTCAATGCCAGGCTTAACACCATTGATGGACTTCGAGCGTATGGAAATAATCCTGTGAATGTTCCCATCTCCAAGCAACTTATTAATTCTGCTGTTAATGCTCATAAGAACTACAAACTGTACCTTGAGGAGAAGAAAAGAAAAGAAGAGACTGAGAGGATTCAGGTTGAAGATGAGAGGAAAAAAAGAGAAGCAGAGGAAGAATCCAGAAAAGAAGTGAAAAGAATTAAGCAAAATGTTGAAAAATATAAGAAATAACTGGATGAAGCCAACAAATTGCATAAAAGGAAAAAGGATACTTGGGGAAAAAATGCACGAAGAGGCCAGTAATAGGCTAAAAAAAGCTTTGTGCAAGACTCCTGTTGATGTTCAGGAAGTAAGCCTGGCACAGGCGATGTATGAAGGAGCACAGTTAGTCAAAAATGAAGAACAACTTCTTTCAAAGAAAGTAACTAGTTTACAAAATGAACTCGACAAGAAAACAAACAAGCTTCTCACAAATATTTAAATAAAGTGATGAACTTTTTCAGCCTGATTTTGTACATATTTTATTGTGTTAACAAAGTGAAAAAATTTATTCCATGAACTTAATACAGTCCTGTGCATCAACTATTTATTAGTTGTTTACATTCTCAAATGGGTGTGCTAGTACTTCATCTTCTTTTACGCCAAGGTATTTTGGTTTTATTTTTTTATGTATTATTTTTTTAAACTTATTTCCAATGTATTTTTACTGGGCATAATTGGTGCATGCTTTGAAATAACATGTAAGTTAGGCCTACTTATTTTGTTTGTGTATTGTAATATGTATGTCTTTGATTACGGGCTTAAGTCACTAAATTAGTCACTATTTTTTAAATTTGTGGTCATTAAATCAACTATTTTGAGGGAAAATTTAGCTCTTGGGCCTGAGATAGGTATATTCAGGGGAAGGGGTGATCATGAGTGGAAGATACAGAGGGTGGGGAAGAGGACAGAGAGAGGAAAAAACACTATGATGGTGAGAACGGTGAAGGATTGGAATGAATTGGCGAGGGAGGTGGTTGTGGTGAAGGGAGCGAGGGAGTTTAGGAAAAGGCTGATGGGGTCGGAAAATTGAGAAGAGGTAGGTTAAGCAAATCCTTGCCATAGGGCTGAGGCCCAACTGCAAGAAGAAAATTAAATAAAAAAACAGTCATGGATTATTATTTGCCGTCCCCTGTGTGGTTATAAATAAATGAAGGCGACGCTGGGCAGTATTTTTTTATAGAACAATTAGCAGTGACTTTCAACAGCTATTTAACAAAAATCCATAAATTTTTTACATTTAAAACGTAATGTATTGCATTTTAAATTGTTTCAAACTAGAAGAAATCATAAATACAGTAATATAGATTAAAATATATGTTATATATCTTTCAAAATTTAAGTATTAAAAATAAAGTTACGAACTTTTGTGCACATTAAAAAAAGTAAGTTTTTTTTTTATAATTTGGTATCTACGTGGACGTCTTTTGCGTGTTCGATATCTACTAATGCAGAAGCTGTAAGTTCGAGAAAGCATGTACATCACTCATTACCCTAGCCTCTAGGCGCAAGTAACTCACTGGCGTTCTGTCTTTTTGCCGAAACTCTCCTCTACGAGACATAATTGTAATTTTGACTATAAAGGTGAGTTGTATACATCTGCACCCTATAGAAGATTCTGTAGCAAGATTTCAATGCTCGAAAAGCACCGCTGAAACACCCATTTTTGCCATTTTGGCCGCTATTCAATATGCTTTAATGATTACTGTTAAACCAGAAATTGGTATACACATGTATAGTAATCTTTGAATAATATTCCTAAGCAAACATCACTCATGTGCGTTGAGCAGTTTTCGAATAATCTGGTAACCGGCGAATCTCTGCGCACCTCTCGGAAGCCTGGGAAAACGGCTACCACAATGACGTGTACACGTATGCAGGACCTCAATGGCTTTTATTCTTTTTCTTTAAGTCTACTTTCCGTTGTCCGTTTGTGTTTTTCTCAATTTCTCTTCCACATTAAAAAATTGAACATACGGAGCTAATGCAATCAAACTTGATAAAAATATAGAACAGTAGACGAAGTTGATTAGACTTATGTGTACTTGGTGCATATTTTCATAATGGCGGTCATTTTAAAAAAATTTTTTTCATGAGATAAACAAAACTAATTTTTTGAAGAGAGACGTTGTTTACATTAGCCTATCAAAATGCTGGTTATGTGAGTATTTTTAAGTTTAATTGATGACATGAGTTATCTACACTAACCATGCATCTGGAAATCACCAAACTCGGTACATATGTTTGATATTAACGTATTTTTAATATATCATTTTCAGTTTTTAACACAGGAAGATTCAGAAAATGTTTTATTAGTACCGCGTGGAGAAATTTATGATAAGGTAAGTTGAAAATATAATTTCAATGATTACGTGAAATGGGTAATAGTTTAAAATTGACTTAATAATTTTTCTTCTTTTGATGAAATAGGCTGTTTGGTCTTTAATTGTTTCAGCACTTGTTATTTTGCTTTACATTTTAAGAAATAACATTTTGTAGTTTTTTTCAGGTTAATATTACTACCACTATTTCACTTCGCAGAAAAATTTTAGGACATATTTTTGACATATATTTCATAAGCTATATCCTCATTAAAATAAAAAAAATTATCCCGCATAACTTACAAGGAAATTGTGTATTAAATGTAATTTGACGATTCAACGTTAATAATACTGAACATACTCTATTTCCCAAGATTTCATGTCATGAATTAATTTATTTTTTCCTATTACATCTGCGCAGACTCTTAAGAAATTTTAAACTAAAAACTTAATTTTTCAAACTTTGGTCTCATTAGTTCAAATTGTTGCAGGTTCACTATGTTAAAAGGTAGAATCACATGAAGAAACAAATAAATATTTTATAACGTTTACATCTACATGATCAATGTGAAATTTTTTGGTTTATTTGCACCAAATTAAGGAAAGTAGTCTTATTAGTTAAGCTTGTACTTTCTCGATATATGCACATACGATTCGCAGATTAGTGTACAAGTGTGTTTACTTTAAAAATAAAATTGTAATTTTGAAATGTGATCACTTACCTTGAGATTTTCCTTACAAAAATAAAACCATTAAGTTAAGAGCAGCATTGGCACGTCTATTAAAGGTCCTGTCGTATCTATGCACAAGTCACAGAACCAGCGAGCAGATTTTCTGTCGTACAAACAATTTTTTGAATTAGACTTTTACGAATCTGTAATTTATTTTCATATATTTAACAAAATTTTGAATTACAATGGCACGAGAATGGAGATAATTTTACAAATTATTTATAGCACGCTAGCTGTTTTGGAAACATCCTGTTACAGATTTACTATTTTTTATTCATAGTTGAATATATCGTGAACACATTAAATTATTTCTGAAACTTTTATTTAACACGACGTAACGCAGATTAAATACGAGTTGTTTAGGAAAAAATATAGAAAAGACATTCGTTTTATTTTACTTGTAAAAATTTTATTTTGGAAATTAATTTTAAAAATATTAAAATGTTTGTAAATAAAAACTCAGAACTTCTGAATGTTAGTTAAACGTATCGTATCTTACAAAAATGTGTTTAAATCAACATTATATAACATTTTGTAACAATTGTAATCACATATTTTCTAAGTAGGCCGGTTTACAAAAGGTGCCTATTGATCGTACGTCCATTATTCATTCTATTTGCAAGCATTTAAAGAACTAAAGAAGTCAAGTCATTATATTCCATACACTAGACGTGGTATTCCTACATGATGACTACAATTTACAGGGGGAAAAAATTTCTATACACAAATGAGTCAATAAATACATTTACCTTATTTCTATATTTTTGAGTCAGTTTAATGCTTAGAAACTATATTTATGGAAATAAACATATTAATTTCATCTTTACCTTATTGTGATACATAATATATAAAAAAATTACAAAAAAATTGGAGTGACCGGGATTCGAACCCGAATAAAATTATTACCGGGCCGACACCTTAGCAACTGAGCTACTTCAACACTTTGAGGAAGCATTAGCCTGTCGTACAAAAGAGAATGCATGTTAATTGGTTACTGTTTTCAAATAGTTTTTGTAGTAACCGAAATGTTAAAAAAGCATATTTTTAATGGCACTTATAACTGCAATAAAACATTTTGCTACAGTATTAAAATATATACCAAAATATGGACTATAGACGAAAGATAAATTACTACTTTAAAATAGTTCCACACAACGTAGTATAATTGCTTTATCATTGCTTGGTTAAAATTAAAATTTGTACCACTCTAAGAAAACCACCCTTGCACATAATCGCTATAAGATATAACATTAATATTTCAGCCATTTTTAAAATGAGAATATGTCTGTTTGCTTACTAAGCGTTACCTTTGGCATCTACGAGACTGTAACATTCCCGAAAATGTTTACAATGTAATTGCTGGTTGATTATATCATCAAACTGTATTAATATACAGTTTTAAAAATATAAATCCACACATATTGCCAGTTTTTGAAAGCCTATCAAGCGACCTTTCCCCCACAGCTTCTCTGGCTATATCGTCTTATCATTGTAGGAAGTGCGGGGAGTACCGAGCACATCTTGCCTTCTCAGTGTGGCAGCCGTTTCCACTGCCCATCCCTTCCCGCACAGAACCCAGGTAGCCAGGCGGCTCGTTTGAACTTCACGCACATGCCTTCCTAGGATCGCTTCCAAGGCAATCCTTCCCAGCTTGACTTTAAAACACCAAACAAGGTCTTTCCACAGCTGGATGTACGCGCGCCCCCAACTGTGACGTCAGGTATGACATTGCAGAAGGGATGCACACCCGAACACGCACCAGTGGAAAGCCGGCTTTAGGTTCGACTCCCGTCGCGTACCTCCTTCGCCCATCAGCCCGCCGCAGCAGTCCTCTTGGTTCGTCCAAAATTGCTCCGAAGGTAGCCGCCTGCCGCCTCACAGTAGACTCTGACGTCACCAAGATGTCTTATTCAGTCTATCTCCACAACCATAGCACCTTCCTCTAGCACGACCAATAACGAACTCTCCCCAAATGTGCAGATTCTGCGCTTTTATACTCCTTGAAACATTCGGGGAATAACCGCATTACAGGGGTCTAAAAATACACTACCACATGTTTCGGACATTATTTGAGTCACGTAGGCTGCCCTCGTAGGGTTAAGACGTAGTTAAGACAGGTATCTATGACGTAGCTTCGGCATGTCTTCTATCACATAGCCGCCCAGTCTATAAGTTAGGGGCCAGTCCACAAAGTGTTATGAAACAGCCGCCGACCACCGGCCTCCAGGCATATGGAACGCG
This sequence comes from Medauroidea extradentata, assembly GCA_003012365.1. Classification (NCBI taxonomy): domain Eukaryota; kingdom Metazoa; phylum Arthropoda; class Insecta; order Phasmatodea; family Phasmatidae; genus Medauroidea; species Medauroidea extradentata. Next base: position 27,208 of record PNEQ01135052.1, read on the forward strand.
ACAGTATTGCTAGGAAGGGGCAGAAACTGGCTCTAGGGAATCCCCAGCCGCTACGTGGGTGGGAAGTGGTAGTCACAGCTGACGACACACTAGCAGCTGCCAACAAGAATTTATTGTGATCAGTTCAGTTTTTTATGTGGTGCGATGTCACAGAAAAGAAAGGCTTATTCGGTGAAAGACAAGTTAAACATTATCAACATAACATAAACTACAGTAGTTTAACAGTTAAACTGGAGTACTGTATTACAGTCAACCCGCCTAATCCGCGGTTTTCACCAACCGTGGTTGGAAATGGAAGATAAATGGATAATTTGCTTGTAGTGCTACACGCCTTCGGCACAGCCTGGCGGCACAGCGCAAGGCCGAGGGAAAGTGGTCCTGGGGGGCCAGTTGTGATGACGACACGTTCAGTGAGTTGGCTGCTAACGAGATATAAAAGGCTTGACGACAACGCCGAGATCCAGTTCATGCCTCGCCGCCGAGCAGGCTGGTTATTCCCAGGCCATAATTATTTAGGCCCTGGTAATGTTATTGACGATGCTGTACCTGTGGATATTGCACGACAACATGATATAGAGTATAGTACTGCTACAGGTCATAAGGATATTCGTAGTGCAGATGAGAAAGTGATTGTTAATTTCATTAACGATTATCGTTCTACAGGTAATTGTCATTCAGTTATTGGTGCAACAGGTCTCAGACTGAAATACGGTGTAGAAAGTATAACAGGTGTATTATATCCTAGTATGCCTAAAATTTCTCCTAAAGGACAACGAACGAGAGCTGATTGGAGTGCTATACGAAATATCAATAAGAGTCGTGCTGCACGTAAAACTTTGGGATTAACGAGTAATCGGAAGCAGACTGAACAACCTGGTAAACGAGCTACTCAACCAGACGATCCCGCACCTGGACCATCATCATCTAAACGTCCTGCGGAGCAAGACGCAAGCTGGTCCAAGTAAACAGACTCGGACAGACGACTTCGATTGGGATGAATCGTTCGACCTCAACATGTTGGAGGACGATTGGACTGAAGCAAATCAGGCGAATGCTGCAGCTGCCATGGATGTTGTTGACGTCGAAGATGTAGGTAATGCAATGTCATCTGCAGGTGGTATAAGTACTAAAGGAGCTCCAGGAACATTTTTGATGTACAAAACCCCACATATGGGTTCGAGAACTATATGTATTTCCAATGAATTTATGTTAATATTGTGGGGTAATACATGGTTATATGAAGAGTTCAAGATTAGTGATGTTCGTAGTGGACAAATGCTATTGACTAGTCTTGCATATTTACCTGTTGAGATGTTACCATTTTATATTACCAAACAGCAGTTTAGGGAATTACGTGGTTTTGCTAAAGTAGATAAAGTACAGATATTGTTAACACCGGTCGGTGAACAGACATCTTTTAATACAGGACAAACTCTTGTAGGAACTGCATCAGCTTATCATTACGTGCAAGGAATTTATGCACAAGGTTTAAATAAATCTTTTCCTATACGTCCTCGTAAAGCAACGTATCGTGCAGCCAATAGTATTGAAGTAGGTACATCTGACTTACCATATTATGATAATGATTGGGTACAATGTTTATGGGGAACTGGTACAGGTGATTATGGCATGACATATTATCCATTATGTTATAAGATACCTCGTGATAATCCATGGTATACACAATTATTATACACAAATGCAGCTCATATCGGACAGGTAGCATCCCCAGGACATTATGATTTGCGAAGTCACATAACGGACTTTACCTGGACGGATGCTAAAGAACAGCCATTTATGTATTGTTATAAATACAGTAATGGTTTAATAAAGGTTCCACCTTCTAACGCGTTGTGTATGTTAAGAACTAAAGGTCATATTGGTTTTAGTAGTTGGGCAGCTAACACACATCGTTCTCAAATTGCAAATAATCATTGTATTGCTGGTAGTCGAATAACTGACATACAAATGCCGCAATATCCAGCTATAGGTCCAGGTGGTGTATTTTTGAATAATTTGCCATATGGTCAAATTATTGAGAAAGCACATGATTTCACTTACTTAGCTGGTACTCGTGATACGTACAATCAACAACCTAGTTTGCATTTAGGAATAATGCCTGTTCGTTCTAATAATCCAAGTGCACCTAATGATTTTGTGAACTGTTCTGTGTATGTTAAAGTATCTACGAAATGTTGGATAACAGAAAATATGGATTCAACAACTACATTAAAACATTTTAGTCCACATACTATGCAGTATTATGGTGATCCCAGTACGACAAATGATCCTAATAACTATTATCATAATTTTCAGGAAGAAAATGTATATTGGCAAGGTACAGGAACAGTTCCTGTGGCAGTTCAGGCTCGTGCAGCTGATGCAGTTCCTATAGTTGTAGAGCAGGAAGTACCTTCAGATACACCAGCTTCAATGTTAACTAAAGTTCAAGACTTGCAAACTAGTATTGATGATATTCATAATACTATTGTAAATGTGCAGACCACTATGAGTACTTCATCTGTTAGTGCAAATGAATTGGCAAATGTACGTTCACATATACAGTACATAGTATTGAAAGTAATATTGAAAAACTTCGTACTGGTTTAAGTAGGAAAGTGGATAAACCAAAAGGGAAACCATGAATAAAAGAATGTGTATAAATTTTTTGTGTATTTATTAGAGGTGGATAGTTGGAAGTTGCGAACTGTACATACATTGTCAAATTTTATTAAATTTGTACATGATCATTAAACATTTTATAAACATAAAATGGATTAAATTTCTTAAAACCTCTGATTTTTTCCCATGTTTTCCATCTGTAACGTATCATACGTGCATCCCGTTGTTTACCTTGGAAATATTCTTTATTACTTAATACAATAAATGGAGTATGTAGTTGTATATCATCACCAAGATTTTTCTGTGCAATGTTAATTTTATCACCACTGAATAAACATAATATATATCTACCAGGTTCATCAAAATTTGGATAGTTGATTATTCCTAATCGACAGTTCATAAGGTTTTGAAAACCAAATTGTTCATATCTATTATTATGTGAACAATAACCTGTATTAATCATGGCATCATCTATCATTGTGAAGAATGTAGATTTATATACACCTGGTGGGCTAACAATTTCAATAACATTCTTTTTATGATTACGTTTTGAAAGTACATTAAACAGTGTATTAATAAACTCTGTTACACTTTCCATATTATTATCAAATTGAAATAATAACAAATCCAATACCTACTGTTGGGTTTCTTCAATTGACATATTGTATTGTTCAAAAGCAGAAAAAAAGGTTTTATAAGGGACAATGTTAGTATCATTACTATGTCCTAAATTTTCTAATTCACCAAATGTCATATTGTTTATAATACATTATGCATTATTTAAAGCTTGTTGAAATACTTTGCTATCAAGATTACCTAACTTAGGATTCATTACCCAAAAACTAGTTTTAGTTACTAATTGTAATGGTGAACATAACAAACGTAAAATTATTTGAGCTACATTTACAGGAGTAACTTTTAGTCTGAGTAAGTCGAAAATTTGTGATCTTCGATCACCTGACCGAGGTCTTGACGTTTATTCCTCTCTTGGGATAAAGCTCTGCATAACTGTAAAAACGCACGGTCCACTTCTGTCACCGGATGTGATGGACTGACACAAAAGTTGTAGGTCTTCATCACAGTTTTCCACAGGTCCTTCTTGTTGGACGTTACAACCTTAATCATCGGTGATACCTGAAGGGATGCATAGAATTCTGCTCCCGGATCCAAAAGGTAGTTGTAGGTGAATGTACCCGTACAATTTTTTGTTGAAATACTGGAATAAATTCCAGAAGTAGATGTCGTCAATCTCTAAGTTATTTCGGATATATCTGGGATGTCGCTTTGTAGTATTGATGCCTTGGAGAAGTTGACATCGACATCTGTTGCTGTTGAACGTACAGTCGTGGACGACGTGGATGTGTGACCTATTCTCGTCGATACAGCTGGCAAAGACATCGGCATGTGTGTGGTGGTATATGAGACTGAATCCATCATGTCTTGATTCTTGTCGTTGCATCAGTTCTCGACAGATTCGACGAGCGTCTGTAGAGGTACAACAGGAGATGATATGGTGAAGGATCTTTGGTCTTGTAATGCAGCGTGAAATTCCGACCACGACATTGAAGGTAAATCTATGTTTTGGATTTGTTGGATTGCACCCAGGATTTTCGACAGTTCTAGACGAGACTGGAATTCCATTTTCTGAAGATTGTCGGCCAGCAAAGTAAGTGTTTGCAAAGGAGAGAAATTTTGAAGACTCCATATAGGGGAAATAATATGGAAGAATGAAATGATGTATTTTTTTATACTATTAGAAATTTGAGCCGAAGATCTAGCCCTTTTTAATGTGTTAGGGATGGTTTGCTGTTTCTTGTGTTTAGGAATGTATGTGGATTCTTCTTCTGTATGCTCCGACGGCGTAACATCTATTATGTATTATGACGTCTTCTGTCAAAGGAGATGGTGGATCAACATCATTTACCTCCGCCATTGAAAATGTAGTTGCACCCTTTCTATAACATAGCAGGAGCACAACATGTGTTAGTTATATAATTCCGTAAACTGGTAATTGTTGTAAAAACAGCACGAGATGCATCCAGCAAACAAGCATGTATGATATCATCGTCTGTACGTATATAGATTGGATGATTTCCTTCATTCAAGAATGTTAATTTTACTTCTGTACCTTCTATACTTCGAATTCGTTCCAATGCTGTATTATTATTCTTTCTCGTGCTAGTAGGTGTGCATTGCAACCTTGTAAGATTGGACAAATTAAAAGGTCAACATATTCGTTCATGGCGGGAACACAGTAATAACCAGTGCTTATCACTTCCCATTCGCCAGGTTCAATAACATAACTTTTGTCAGCTTTAAAGCAGAAACGGGGGGAATACCCACTTCCATATTTGTTCAAATCTGGATATTTATCTAATACTGTGTATGTATGAACATTTGACTCAGTACAAAAGTGAGATTTTGCCGTATCAAAATGTAGTGGTTCTCTAATAAATCTTGACTGCTGATGTATAAGAGTTGAAGATAGTGAAGGCATCTTACCAATGACAGTACGGTTCGCAAATTCCAGCTATCCACCTCTTCTCGACCTCGGTGAGGCATGAACTGACTCTCGGCGTCGTCATCAGGGGAAAAAAAAGTAAAATATAAACATAAAATTCTTAAGAATTTATATTTTTGCGCACGTGCGCATATTTTGACGTACAAACTCTAGCGTGCCACTCGTGCACGAGAGAACAGCTAGTTTCGTGTTGTCAGCCACTGTTATCTACTCCGTTGCGCAATATGCTTGGTGCGCACGGTATGGTTGTTTACCAGCGAGCGGTCAGCGGATGGTGCCGGCGTCAGGGGCAAGGAAGCGATGCAGTGTCGAATGTGCGGGCGGCGGTACTTCACTTGCATATATCTTATCGTTTGCTGCACACTTCCAAAACTAAATGATTTGATATCTCCCGCGGGCTGCGTCGCCTGCCGCCTGTCCATAAACTACTTTCACGCAGAACGCACGCTTGTATTTAATTACATTGTCTTGTTTGCCTGCTTGCCGCCCGCCTGCACCCCTGAAGTGCCTCTACTGTGTGCAATTATACACGATTCCGTGGCCTGCAATTTAATGTTTCCTAAAAAGAAAGATTGTATACTCTATCCATTCCAAGATTGCAACTTGTGTCACTCTGCCTGTTCCCGCGCTTGAACGACATTGGCTGTGCAACAAACCGCCACACCACCTCCGCGTGTCTCGCAAGCTGTCAACTGGCGACAAGTGGAGAAACGGAATCGAGATGGACGTGACGTCGTCGCGTAAGTCGTAGTTAATACATTCATTGCACATATAGTATTTCATGCACACAGAGTGATATTATATTACAGAAGATTAAAAATTTAACTAAACGATAAAATTACCTATCCCGAACTAAAACACAGAAATTTAGCGTAGGACCTTTTTCCTGCCGCAACAACACTGTTAACTATCCAGCCAACCAATGGTCGAGAGCTCACCTGTGACAGTGTTTATTTCTGCTGCAATCTTAGAATGGATACAGTATAGTGATCCTTCTGAACCGAAGAGAATATCATAAAATTCTTACTTTGACTGATATGCTACATTTAATCAAAGACATATCTGTTGCAATTGGCTGCAGGTACGGGGAAAACAATTGAGTATGCCATTCGTACGTTTCGAAATAAAGCACGACGACAAATAGGAACAAGTGTTAGTACTGCACCGAAAACGTCAAAAAATTTAATTGAGCTAAGTTAATTTAATTGCAGTCAGTGGAGCAGTATTAAAACGGAAACCGCTAAAACGTTGTCCTTATCCATGTTTGCCAGTGGAGTTAAATTTTTCAGTGACATGTGTGGAAAAAAAAACCGCGCCAAGTCTATTTTAGTATAATCAGTGATGCCGTATTAAAAACTAAACTGCTAACATCATTAATTATGGTAAAAATATTTTGTGTTTATGATATGATTCTTTTCTGTAATTGATATGCACGTCATACAAGCAAGAAATATTTAGAGACAAATGCAAAATATTCACGCCCATGTAGTCGTAATTGTGCTTGTTCCACTGTTGTTTTATGTGTTTGGTTGACAAAGATAAAGTACGCATTACACGCGAGAAATAGTGTTATCAGATGCCATTCTATCAACGCTTGTGGAGACACGCACTGTCTGCCCAGCGCACGTCCTTGGTAGTGTAGGGTGGGTGGAGAGATAGCGCGGCGGATCAGGCCCGTGCTGTGTTGTAACGTCAGCAGTAACTGAACACCTGGCTCGCGCACGCTATTGCCAAGTCACCATGTCTGCTCGCAGTGTGGCTGCTGCTGTATCTAATTTGCGCCGCAATGCACACGCTACGTGTAATTTTTACGATATTTAAATGTTGTGGGACACTTTACGAATGTATTAAATATCTGTACCTCGTACAAATATAGTAGCATTTGAGATAAGGGATTAAAATTTTTTTTATTAATTGTATGTAGTGGTTTATGTAGGTTATTACGGTGTCTTGAATACATGTGGTTTTTGTTGTCCGCGGATTTCCTGGTACGAAATACCGCGGATAAGGTAGGCCGACTTATAAATGATGAAAGTTTAACGTGATACGGTGGCAAATAAGAACATTGCGGCGCTAAATAACACTTTATTGAAATTTTTTTTGTTCTTTCTTGTCTGGTATATCTCGGTACAACACGCATAGGCTATAGCGTGGTTTAGATTTAAGTCTCCCGACATGAGCGCTTTATCAAGCTTCTACTGTATATGTATGCACAATGTTTACTGTGCAAGTATATAACATAAATGTGCAAGTGGTTTAATGTAGGATGCTTCCCATTTTTCATGTTAGCGTGCTTATATGATCACACAAATTGAGATAATATGCAATTTTATATGTGTATTTACCTGTATCTTAAGCCTGACAAATGTTTCATTGAGTTTTAAGTTTGTGTGATATTTGTATAAGTGAGAAACTAATGTAAAATATATTGTATCTTAGTTGCTATAACAATGTAAAATGTGTTCTGGTATTTGTGTGATTGTTAGCTGTTACATGGTTTGATTATTTTTCAGCTGGACGTACAGAAATGACAATTTACGACTTACTATGTACATTTCAAGAACTTAACATAAACTTGTTTGAGCTGGAAGATTACATGAGAAATGTGGATCCAGTTCCGTGCGTGTTTGAGGTTCCTCGGTATCCGCTTCCTTGTGAATCACACTTGAACTATTTGAAGCCTGGTAGTAGGGAGGTAGTGACGCGACCAGTGCATGTACATGAGCATTTACCACCTATGTATCCTGAACTTGAAGGTAAGAGAATTTATATTTGTGTTATAGTACTCAGCAGTATTTGGTAAACATTTATATTTTTGGGTAGCTGGGCATAGTAAATTTGAATAACAAATAATGATAGGCCTAGGATGTAAACAGTAATTGAAAATTAAAATAATTGAAAATTTCTTCAACCTGGCTGAGCCACAGACAAACATTTGTTCTGCGATTCCAGCCATAAATGTGTATGGAAGTTGGACATTGTATTAACAATATCTAAAATACTTTAATTGGAAATGATTGAAAATAAGTGAAAGTGATGAACTGAGAAAATACTCAAAGTCTGATCGTGTAATACTGACTTTCTAAGAATAGAAGGTGGAGAGGAAATAATACTAAATACTGCACTGAACACTAATGTAGAACAAAAAATGAAGTGAAATTTGGAACTCTAATTAATAACCAACTCCTTGTGGGAAATAAATACATAGCTAGTCTTAGAGTATGCATTAATAAATAAAACACCCACTTTAAAATGTCTCCACCTTGTAGTCTATCATGCAATAGTTACTGGAAGTTTGGCAGAGCTTGTACCCAACTAATCCATACTTAGACCTACTCGCTTGGCATTATTTAATACATACATAGTCTATACAACCCTTATGGGTATCGTTTCCTATCCTTTAGTGTCTTTACATGTTCAACTTGCCTTACAACTTGAGAATTGTAAATCTAACTGTTAAATATCTGTCACATTATTGGGGCTACAACTTGAGACCTGAAATAAAAGAAAACTTAATTTTTTGTGGTTTATTAACATACAAATGGAATAAAGGTTACAGAAATAAAGATTGTTGTTCTCGATATTCGATGCGTGCTGTCAGCTGATAATTTAGTAAAATCATCTTTAAGATTGACATACAAAATGAAAGAGCTGTTGAATAATCAATTAAGGTTACATTATTTGAAATAATTGATATGATTTTATAGGAAATAGCTTTTGTTTAATAAAAACAATTTATATTATGAAGGTTATTGTGTTATTTATATATTTATATATTTATCATTAATCATTCCTACTTTATTATTTTATCACTTGTATATGACAGTGCTCCATACCATACCATGTACCACTCCAACACTACTGCCAACATGATAACAATACAGTCCCTGGACCAAAAAGATTTCAGTTTCTGTCTGTGTGGCCTGGCGTCAGCCTGGCTGCTTAAACATAATGATTTGGGAGAAACCACTGGGTCAGCAGGACTACCCTGCCAAACTGACGATGGCACCACCGTTGGGGATGCTTCAAATTCCCTATTCTCATCCGGTGAGCATGATGAGGCTGCTGCTTCTTGAAATCCCTTGAACCCCCTTCATTTCCTCTGGTAGTGACTTCTCTGCTCATTGATAATGATTACCCAAAGGTGACGGCTGCTTATGCTCCACCGGAATGCAGAGGTGCCGTAGTTTATAAACATGACGATGGTTTACTACGGAAGTACAGATTCTGTTGATAAACTATGGACTTATTAGCTTTCAGCCAGACTGTAAATGAACAGGCATGTTCCGTTGTGTATGTATGTATTTTGATTTGTAACTGTGTGGATCGTATGACACACTATTTCTTTTCCCACACTCCGTTACACGAACAATGTTTTCTTTCTCGCTTTTTTAGTTTGCCAAATCCGTATTTTTGTGATGGTAGCATATTTACAAATTAGTGGGTTTACATGTGCGGTACACGTTGGAAGGTTCTCGTATGTATCTCATACAATTGATTGTTCATAATACTTTGGGCGAGACAGCTGACTTCCGATTAATCGATTAGTTGTTGATGTTTACTCATGCAGTCGAATCGAGTCATGCGTGGATATTGTTGCTTCTTCCTCTGACTGGCAAAATTGGAAACATATCCACGTTGTCGTAGTTTAACAAAAGTATGTTGATGTGAATGTTTAAATTCAAGTATGAGTTTGAAACAGAAGAATGTTGAGAAATATTGTTTAGAATATTCACTATTGTGGACATGTTTAAGTGCTTCAGATGTATCTCAACAACATGTGTTTTGCTAATCAAGCATTTGTGACTTTAGTGTAAGCACGGCATAGATGCGGCCGTAAATTAATATTTACGGTAAAAACACGTCAAGCTTTTTCGAGGTTAGAAATTTTGGGGATAAAATATATTATAACTAAGTGATGTTGTAGTTCCAATAACAAATGCCGAACTTACATACTACAGGTAATACAATTGTTTATAGGCCTACACATTTATGATAATACATTCTCTACGGAAAACTATTACAAATACTAATTTTTCGCAAAATCTCCACTGAAAGCTTTGGTAAATGATTGTCACCTTTGGGAATGTCAAAAGACACTTGTTTGGATGAATCCAGATGTCTTGGGCGCAGGTGATCTAGACGGCACCGAACCTCTAACCCCTGCATTGTCACCACTCTGTATGAAACTGGACCTGTTTGTTGCCTGTACCACCACAGCAGGTACCCAACATGAACCTCGTCCATTATTCTTAACATAGAGGGTCAAACACCCTAGGTTTCCCTTAATCTTTCTTCTTGCTTGTTCTTCATTTCTTCTGAGAAATCTGAATGAATCTGATCAAGGTAAGTTTGGAGTTTCCAACCCATAAGCAGCTCCGCAATACTTGCTAAAGTAAAGGCACCTGACGTCACGTACTGTGCTATCAACAGCCTAGCTAACCTTTTGGACAGATCCCCACCAGGGTTTTTTTTGCAGCGTTCACTTCATAGTTTGAACCATACCCTCCGCTTGGCCATTCAAAGTAGGATGGTAGGGGGCAGCCCTGATAAGCTGGATTCCATTGTTCTTTGCAAATTCTCGTAGGTGTGTAGAATTGAATGTACTGTCATTGTCGCTTACCAGTGTGTCTGGCTAACCTTGTGTGGCCAAAAAGATTACGCAGAGCTCAGCTGACACTCTGAGAACTTGTGGACTTAACAGGTGCCATTTCTAGCCACTTGGAATACGAATCAACAACAATCGGAAAAACTTGTCCCTGGACAGTACCGGCGAAGTCCATGTGCAGCCAGACCGTGGCCTCTTAGTCAACTCCTATGGTTGTGTTGGTGTTTTCAGAGGGACATATGCTGCATGGATTGGCAGGTGCTACACAACCGGATCAAGTTTTCAATGCCTTTATTGCCACCATATACAACAATGTGTTAGAACTTTTGTATGCACAATGCCTTGGTGGGAGTCGTGCAGCATTTGCAATATTTGTGTACGAGCAGCGTCTGGCACAGTAACACGAATGCCCTATAAAACGCAACCACTGTGTGTTAACAGCTCATGTTGGTGTTTGCAATATGGCTGATACATCTTTTCCAATTCGCCATATGGCCAACCCTTCTACAACCATTTCTGTACTCTCACTAAGACTGCATCTTTCTGTGTTATGCTGGCAATTTCATCCGCATGAAGGGGAGGCTTCTCGAAAGCTTCCAGTAACAAAACCTCATTGGGAGGTGGCATTTTCACATCTACAGTCGTGGAAGATGGCCGAGTCCATCAGCATGAGGAATGGAGGTGCCTGGTTTATATTGCAGCGCAAAATTATAGCCACTCAACATGATGTTCCAGCGTAGTTTCCTAGGAGATATGATGTTGGGAGTTGGCTTATCAGTTGTGAAAAGGCCCAGCAGTGGCTTGTGGTCTGTTCGGATCTCGAAACTCCTTCTATATGAGTAGTTATGGAATTTCTTAAGACCTGCTATAATGCTCAGAGTTTTCTGGTCTATTTGAGTATATCCCCTCTCAGTCGGTGACATTGTTCTGGAATGGAAAATAACAGGTGCTACACCACATTCACTTGGTTGGCTTAACACAGACCCAATGCCAAACTGGGAAGCATCACAAGTAAGAATGAGAGGCTTTTGTGGATCATAATGAGCCAGCAGTGATTCAGATTATAACGAGTCCTTGGTGGCCCTAAAACTCGCTCCACATATTTCAGTCCTTTACAATTTAGACGTTTTGTCCAGAAATCTGTGAAAGGGCTCTGTGCCACTGAGGCCTTGTTAGGCAGAAATGAGTGATTCAAATTCAGCAAACCCAGGTAAGCTTGCAGATCCTCCCGTTTGCTTGGCATGTGTGCCTCTGGTTGCATGGACCTTTTTAGGTGATGACTGAATACCGTGCTGGCCCACAACAAATCCCAAGAAGGAAACTGACGACACCCCCAGAATGCACCAGTCCTTTTTAACACGAATGCATGCATCATGGAAACGCTGCAGCGCTTGGCACAGTGTGGTCACTAGTCCATCCATAGTCTCTGCCTTAACCAAAATGTCGTAAAGTTATGTCAGGACTTCCTCCTGACCTTCCAACAATTCTTCCATAAACCTCTAGAATTTGGTTGGAGCTACACTTATCTCGAACTGCAGTCTGTTCACCTTGTAAGCGCCCTTGTGAGTTACAAGTGTTTGCACCATTGCCACATCCTCATCCAGCTAAAGCTGTTAAAAAGCCTGGGCCAAATAAATTTTTGCAAAACAATGGCCTCATTATGTTTTGCTAACAACTAATTAATGCGTTAAACAGGGCACAGATCTTCTTTAAGGGCTTTTTTGAGAGTGCTTATGTAGTCACCACAAATATGTGTATCTCCATTTGCTTTCAATACTGGCACAATCAAGTAGCCCAGGTCTGAACTTGCAACAGGTTGAACCGACCTTGCCAGTTTGACTGGCAAGTTTGATGATGCACGAGACAATTTAGACATGTCAATATTCAGCAACTAAATAGAATTGACATCATTTATACATCTGTATGTTCTCCGGAGCTACGTTTTGAACATTTCAAATCAATAGAAACTCTTACGTTTATTGTAATCCAGTAATCCACTTGTGTTAATTTGCAATTTTACATCATAAGTATTGTAAACATCATGTTTCTTCGCCATAGACTTGTGTACTAAACAAAGACACAGGTATAAGCAGTCCAACTAACCTCTTGCTATGCTAGTGCACTCAAGTGACTGGCGCTGTACGTCAAAAAATTGTTCCTAGTTTTGTTACAATTATTTTTCTTGTCTACATCTGAAATAACAAATTGAGATAATATGTAATTAATTTTCCATGCATCAAGTTTTTAAATTATTATATTCAGTTTTCATTATGTAATTTCAGGATTAATGTTGATAATTACTTTTATGTAATTTTAACTTGTCACTGTTGTTCAGCCATTTTGGGCGAACTATATTTTGAATTACTGTATATTCTTGCTCGACTTTTGCATTTATATCCGTGTTTATTTTGTTTGTGTGTTCAGTCGGCTTCATGCGTCATGTAAGTGTCAGTCTTGTTATTCGTCATTGTAAATGCGAAATGGGTCATTATGCTGCAGGATTTGTTATTGATTAATTTTGGGCCTCTGTTTAGTTTGTTGTTTGTTATTTTCTTTTGTTGACGGCCCATGTCCTAGTCTCTCATTTGTGTGTTTTGCAGATGTTATTTTTTCTCTTGATCAGTAATTTAAAGTAACTTTCGCATTCTATTTTTATTACAGTTTCACTTTTGGTAATTTCAGTATTTTTCAGTAAGAGAGAGAGAGAAGGGCAGATGTTAAGTTCTATAGTTTAATTTCGTTGGAATATTGATTTACAACTATTTGCATGCAAATTTGAATATTAGAATTTTGCAGAGAAAGTAAATTATTGCAGATTCTTTTAAGCTTGAGTAAATTGATATTAATGTGATTCAATATTTTCATGCACTTTATTGTGCCCGCTTTTAGGAGTATGTTTGGACTTTTGGAGGGATGTTAGGGATCATGTGCATACTACAGAGGTATGGGACTCAGTAGATTATGCTGTTTGTGTGTATTTTGGGGCGTGTGTCCTCGTGGTTTATGTGTATTTTGAAGTTTGTGTCCGCCTGAAGTTTACCACCTGTAAGTGTAGGGGTTTATTCAGATTTGTAATTGTATTGTGGTCCGTTACTGCAGTATGGGACTTGGTTAGCATTGTTTTTGTTACTGTTCAAGTAGTTTCCTATAAGGATAAGGCTAATTCTTGTGTAATTTTGTATTGTGTTTTCTACATCCCGTCCAACAATCTTGTCTTAAGGCTACTTTTAATGCTAATTGCAGTACAAATTAACATGTTCATTTCTCACGCTTTAAAATGTAATTAGTAAATTAATGTTCAGTGTACTTAACATTGTATTTTGTATTTTTAGTTTCTAATATTTCTTGTTAGGTTGACAATTTGAATTTTGTAAAATTTTTAACGTTATGTTGATGCTTTGTTATGCTTGTTTGTTCTAGTTTTGAATAAATACCTGTTGGGATTGAACCCGGAACTTTATGATGTTTTTCTTGAAGTTAATATACAGTTTACCTTTTTCATAATTGAAATATCAATGTGATTTTGCCTGCAGCTATTGCTGATCTTCAACTGCTAAATTTTACTGAGGTGTTTGAGGTTATGAGTTTTATTTGTTTTGAGTGAGTATTACTTTTGCCTTAGCGCCCTTGCAAATCTATTTGGATTTGCAACCCACTTTACCTTGTTTTTCTGTAATTTGTTACCGTCACCATTAGTTGAGGTGCTAGCCCCTAAGTAGGGGATGGTACTAGGTGTATACACACACCCTGATTTACCAACGTTTTCAGCTCTCTCTTTATATTTTTGGTGATAACGCTAATGGATCTGCTAGAGCTTTCAGGTGTATAGGCTTCACAATTTCATCTAGCTTGAAAGTGACAGGTTCACCCCTATACAGGCATAACTCCTGACTGAACACATCTTCAAAGTCTTTCAATAGCTATGATATTTCATCACTAGACTGCAAGATGCTCTGAACTCTAATTCCTAGGGAACTTGTCCAATTCAGCCTGAGCAATGAACAATGTTTTCCCCATAGATACAACTAGTGACAGCTGGCATTTGTATGGGCCATAACCCACAAGCACTTTACATGATCCCAATACTGCAATTACATTTTGACTATAATCCTGTAGGACCACACCAATTCTATCAAGCTTCGGAGCATTCTGAGGAAATATTTTTCTGAAAGTGGCCTCATTGATTATTGACAACCCTGCTCCAGTACCAATTTCCATGGATACAAGGGATTTGTTTACCAGAAGTATTGTACTTATTTCCCCTGCTATACTTGACTGAATATTCTGCAAAGAATATACATTTGGTTCCTCAGATTCAACCTCCATTTCATTAGCATTCGACTTTGTGTTGAAAGCTTGTGCTTTCTTTGCATAGCACATTTGTTCAATATTTCCCAATTTCTTGCAAAAATGGCATTAAACGTTTCTGAACCTACATGCTGCTGTAGCATGTGGGCCACCGCACCCAGAAACAAGGCAACATGGTCTTATAGTCTCCCCCAAGATGGGTTGCTTTGGGCTTTGTTAGACTGTTTCACAATGTGCCAGTGCTTGTGGCTCGCTAGGCGAGTGAGGAACATGGTCAGTACTCACCATTGGTGCACACGAACCTCTGATGTGTCTGGTGTGCATTGATGCCGCCTCTGCTGCCAAAGCCTTGCCCTGCGCATGGGTGAATGAGAGTGACAACTTGAATATTCACAGCTGCACCACTTCGTCCCTTATTCCAGAAACTAACCTGTCCCTGAGTGTCAAATAAAATACTATCTGAAATCGCAATGCTGTGCTAGTTGCCATTTCACATGTAATTATTGAAATTTATTATTTATTTCAAAATTAAAGTTCTTGAAATTTCATTATATTTATAAACCAATAAGTTTCATTACATTATTAAATGCTGAAATTTGCCACCAAATTTTAAAAATTGCCTGTTAACCTTTTGCTTGATTTTACATAACCAACAATTTCATAAATATTATTCATATTATTTATTTGTGAAAATATAAGAAAATTGTTGGATCAGATCATTACTCTCAATACTTCATTTGGACGGTGTTATGCATCAACCAGCTATGAGCCAATTATTAGTTGTAAATAAAAACGTGTTTAAAGGTTCTCAACTTCGAACAATTCTTACAAGAAGTAGGAATACTTTAGTCTTATAATGGAAGTATTCAGAACACGCTACAGGACCAAAATACTTTTTATAACGGTTTAAAACTGAAAACATTTTCACCTGTATTACTTAACACTATCGATTGGCGCATAGCTGGTTTATGCATAATGCAGTCCATTTATTAATATTCATTATTAAATAATGTGTTATATCAATTTTATCATCATTATAAATCATTAGTTATTTCTCCATCATGAATAATAGCCCAATCAAGAAACACCATTAAAATAGTTACCTACTAGATTAATTCTTTGCATAGTTGCAAAATTTTAAGCAAAATTGCAAAATTTTGATTTGAATGCAAAAGTTTGCAAATTATATATTCTCTTACAATTATAAATTTAAGAATATGTATTCTAACACTGGATTCACAAATTAACAGTAAAATTGTCAAAAGAATTAGCAATTACCATTGTATTATATGCATCCTGAGCAGTTTTCAATAGAAATAACTCCCAAATAAGTTACCAGCTACAAATACACAAGGGGCAAGAAAAAAAACCATGTCCACTAACCAACGCTTATAGCTCATTAGGGACCAGGACTTTGTTTGACACATCGTTCTTGAGCAAAGAAAACACAAAATAGTTTAAATTCATGTAATAACCAATTCTAGAAGTAATTCTCCTTTACACATGAGTTACATTCGTTTCCGCAACATGCCATTAAATATCCATGGACACTGATAAAATTACAATTCAAATTACAACGCATATAGAATCTCTCATATTATCGATGAACCTGATGTACATACAAGTGCACTTTAATCCTCTCCTTTGACCATTGCCCCCATTTAACTCGTGGGCAGCTATGTTATACCACTCACTCACCGATGCTCGACACATTTCCTCCCAAAAATGTGGAGTTATTTTCACAAAGTTAATACCATTTGGGCCCAGAAATCGACCGGTTGCGTCCCGCATGCGGTGTTAAACCAAGCGCGAGCTATCACTCACTACAGTGCCGTCGCTAAAAATTTCGACAGCCCAACTGCCGGCGCGCCCCAATTTGCACTCATCGGGAAGGCGACGAGGGAAAATGTCCCCTAAGGGAATTGGTCACTCACCAAAATCCTCGCTGAACCTTTCAAGTTAAGGACGCTCACCACTCCCTGAGCAGAAAAGATCACTCATGTCCTCCTTCAGCACGACAGCGCGAGCTACGCTTGCGTACTTCTCGCCCCCCCGGCACGTCCATTCTTCTACACGTGAGTTACCGCCTACCAAGGCACAAGCCCAGATCCCAGAGCTCGCGATGTGAGCTGCTCGGCTTCCAACCTGAGAGTGACTCTCCTCTCTACGCGCTGCGACACCGCTGCGCGCTCCCCTTGCTAGCGCCCCTGCCGCCGGCCGGCGGAACTCGACCCCCCCTCCCTCCAGGTCCCCCCCACCATGGCCAGTGGAGCGGAAGGTCCGGTGGGGAAGGGAAGGCTAAGGCACCGTCAACCGGGGCGATCCCTCCCTCATTAAGAGGCAGCCGAAGCCAGCCTCGAGGTTCAAATCAAATAGGGGCAAACAGACACACTGCTCAGGCCCCAACTCAAAACTCTAGAAAAACCCCACAACAGAAACTAAAGAAACTCAAACCCTCAAAAAGATACAAACCCAAGAAAATAAGACCTAAAAGCAGTAGCATCCGTTCAATCCAATAACACCGTTACAACCTTAATATATCATACCTTAAATCCAAAGTTCTGAAACTATTATTTATTCATAAAATGTATTAAAATATTACAATTAAAATCATCAGGTAATACCTGGACGTTCTTTACAAATATTTTAAGTTACGAAGTTATCAAACATTTCAGTCACTGTATTGTTTATATCATTCGACTTGAAAAACATAACCTTAATCACCTTCTTAACCTCACTTACTTTCCATCTCTTCCTGCGTACCTTTAGTAACCTTAATACATTTCTAATGAAATCTGTCAGTTTTCTTGTCCGACATTCTACAGTGTCCTTCTCTACTTAACCCCATTTCCCTTTTTCCGTAGTTTTCACTTCAGCTAAACCCTTGTCTGGTTCTCGAGACAAGACTGTGTTTCGTTTCCTGTTTCCCATTGCACTCAAATGTACCTCAGTACAGTTCTGGCCCTCCGCTATTCCCTAAATAAGAATAACACAATATCAGATAGCCCTGTTCACTCAAGCTGAATCTCGACAATTCGCCCTGTATTCATAATCTGGTTTTCAATCATTATGTTAAATTGTTCAATTAAATTATCTATCTTCGACACCGGCTTTGAAATTTTAGCTCATAATGTAGTGTTCTGGTGCACATTTGTTCAGTAAATTTATTTTCAAAAGTTCAGGAGGAATTGGCATGGGTATATGTTATTAACACACATTTCCGAGAAATCAACAAAAAGCTTAGGCCTAAATTATTCAAGAAAACAAAATTTTACTTTAGGCTAATAAAAATGTATGTACCCTCACGAACATACGACCAGTATATAAACACTGTAATACCTAGCTAATCAAACGTAATATCAACTAACTACAGTAGTTATTTTCATTTTAAAAGTTAATGTTCCACCAATTGTCATAGGTTAGTTTTTTATGGTAAAACCTCAAATTTGTCTCGCAGTTACCTCAGCAAGGAGAGAAAAAAGTTTAAGCACTAAACCATTACAGTGTATAATCTAACAATGTTTTCGTTTAAATATGTTCGTGATTTTAGAATGTTATTTCTTATTTACACACAAGTGGTAACTTAAACCACAAAGTAGGTATACGTGCACATTGACTTACACCAATAATCTGGGAGGACAGAAACGTAATATTAAAAGTGAAAAGTGTACATTCATAAACGGGCCTATGGTTTCTTTAAAATTTTCGAATTTGTTAAAAAATTTAAACTTGTAAGATGAATCCAATGCCAGGCTGAAAGAAGTAGGCCTACAAATTACCTGTGCGCACTTGTTTTAATTAATAAATACACAAGAAAACATACAGAAATAAAATACAGTTAGCATGAAAGCAAAGTGACAGGCATTCCATTGCAATTATTTATATTTCAAAATCACTGGACCTTATGAAACTTTGTACCTCTTCAAAGAACTGTTGTTAGTCCTACTATAGCACATTAAGTATATAGCAATGTTTTACAAAGTTCGGTATAAATCATGTAACAAACATGTTAATGCATTGAGCCTTATGGCAAACAAGTAATTGTATGTGCAAAAACAGCTGATTCTCCCAACATGCACTCTGTTCTGACATTACTGGCCAAGCCGTCTATTTTATAGTTCATAGTTTTATGTCATATTTTTCGACAAGGTACTCTTTGGCACAAAGTTTCGTATGTTTCAATTTTGTTGACTTGTTCCCATTTAATTTACAGCATTTAATTAAACTGAATGTCCAAGGTAACACGACGTGGATGGTGACAGTATGTTCATGTTCCAAGTCTTTAGTGGCCGAGTAGAAATTGCAAGGAATTTGTGACATCCTGTAGCAAACATAATTCCAGACCATTGAGACGACTCTCCTCACTGTTTTTCCTTAGCAGTTGACGAAAAGCTTCTATTTGGGAATGCAAAAATCTCATCATAAAGAATTTAGAATACCATCCGGACTCTACGCCATGATGTACTGTATGTGGAAGACAAGTGACAAGTTCATATTATCACCTAGTTGGCAAAAGGGCGAATGTTACAAAATCGTAAATTTACAGCAGGAACAAAAACTCTTGAAGAAATGAAAATATGAAGTAAGCCACACATGAGTATTAATACCAGCATGTTTGTGATGTATGTATGAATTGTTTCCAGTTACAATAAATCCATTAATTTATGTTAATTTTTGAATATGAGATGTGGGACATCAGTTTTTTTGCCAGACTGTCGGCCATTTTTTTTAACATTTGTCTTTTTGCCAGTCAATGTACAAATGCATTCACTTTTTTGCCAGACATTAAAAAATACATTAGCACATATTTTTGTTTGTCCACACTATCAACATTGATTGTGCTAAGACTTTTTTTTATGTAATGGAACATCCTTTTATGTTTTAAATTTGAAATAGAACATTGTGAATATTCATTGTAAATTATGACCGTTCCAAATTTTAAGGTGATATTTACAACTCTAAGCTCTACAGTTTTACTATTGCCAAACATGGCAACATATGTGCTACAAAACCAAATGCGTCTCAGAACTTTCAATGATGTAGTTACTGTTCAAAACTGTGTAATTTTGTACATGTGAAATACAGTAGACTTACAGCCACATTTCGGAATACAAAGTTAAAGATTCTCTGAACTTCCAAGGAGATATTATCCTTATATAACTCTGCAGTTTTATAAATATAAAATACTCCGTAAAAATATTTTTGACTACCAAACCAACTTTTTCACTTCAAAACCTAGGATCTTTTTGGACGTTGGCCCTTTTACCAGGATGAAACTGTAACATTAGCCCCAAGTGTGGGAGAGTTTTTTGTATGTTTGTATGTAGCACAGTGCCTAACATACACACAATTGTCCTTTTACCAGAATGTGTATTAAAGTCTGAATAATTTTGTGAACACCATAACTGAAAATTATAAAGTATGTGACATTCTCCCTTTTACCAATCAAGTGACGATAACATTTTAAGTATGCAACTACTTTGGATACTTCATCAATAAATTGTTTGATGACACTAGGAATCGTAGCTTCTATATACGTATTTTGTGATGTGGTTCTAAGAACAGTATTTATGATGTGTATTGTGCAGTTGTAGCTCTTAATTTTGTCTAAAGCTTTGCCAACGTTACTACCTTATCGGTAACAAATGCAATATACTCACAATCTTCTTCTGTCATACTAATAGAGGCGAATCGTTTGAATAGCCCTTCCTTTGATTGTACCTGTTTTTTTCTTCTCGAAAACAAGTACTGGCAAGTTCATAGCATTTCAAATACTGTGCTGTTACTGCAGTATATAAGCCTATTCTCATGTTGTCTGCCCACATGTCCATTGTAAAAGACAACTATTGAAGCAGTTCTGCTAATACCTCTGGTAAATACTGTTCATATAAATCATAAGCTCTTTCCATCATGCATCGAGAAACTGTTGTCGGATGGGTCAACACACTGTTGACATGATAGGCACCCAAGTCAATAAATTCCTGAGAATATCTGACGAATCCATCACCGGCAACAGTTTTGAATTGTCTTAGTCAACACTGAAAGAAAAAGTCTTACTTGCAAAATTATTTTTTAATAACCACAAAATATTTTTTTCCAGGCGTAGCACAAGAATCAACAAAGTTTTTCGATGCATGCCTTTATATGGTAGGCCCTACTACTTTTCACCTCCCGGTATTTGGTTAGTTGGTTTCTGTTGACAACATTTACAGCGTCACTTATGGAACATTCTTGCACTGTTTTTCTCACCGAACCAGAACTCTCACATGTGGCGATGTAGGTGACACGTGCCTTGTTTACCACTGTAAGTCAACAGTTTGTTGCATTGTTTAGGACACAATTTCCTGCTCCTCGCCTGCCTCATTTAAAGCAGCACTAAACATACTCCAACATATTGAACGACATCGTTGTTGCATTTCGTCAGCAAGCTACCATATATTTTTGCATATCGATGGCTTAGAATGAAAACCCCGTAACTACAAAATTAAAAATATTGTATAATTTTTTATGGGAAAAACCAAACGTTTTCACATTATTCTAAACTTTTATTTCGCAAGCAAGAAATAAAGACGCCTTATTTATATTATGGCATTAGGTAAATTTAAAATTGCTGGTTATTTTTTTGTGCTAACTTTTGGAGACAGCGTGAGAGTTGGAGTTATGAGGTTTTCATTCTAAGCCATCGATATCTTTGTCTTTGCCTCGGGCACAAACGCTCCATTGGACGCAAGTAACAACGAACATATTTTGAACAGGTGTGCACCTGCTACGCTACCAACTGAATGATTATTGTTGGTATATCACATCCGTAACCCATACGCGCAGTTTGTAAGGAGGGGTGTCAGTTTCACGGTTGCAAAACTCTACTGTTCGTAAATTGAGCACTCTAAGAAAATTATAAATGTGCTACCACATTTTACATACACGTTAAAAGTGGGGGAGTAATTATATATTTATCCTTGCATACATGACAGCTTTCATGTATTGTTTTTATTTTTTTTATGTCTGCTATGCACTAATATATACACAAGTAATACACAAGTAGAGTCCCTCACAACCTTTAAAAGTTCTATTTATAAGCATTTTCATCCTCTAGCTCACCAGTGATTTAGTTACAAATAAAATTTTGTGGTTGTGTTGGAGTGTGTATGTATGTATAAATGTTTTTTTATGTACTTATTATTTTATTGTATAATGTTTTATCTCTTAATTATTATTATCAATGTTTACAAATTTTATCTACAGTGATTGGGTTTTTATGTTTTGATGTAGTTGTCAGAGTGTGGTTTAGTGGAAACAGACAGTCTTGCCTTAACTATGCCACTAAAATAAACCAAAGAATAAATAATTCTTATCTTTCTGGCAAGTAAATTTCTGAAATGGTCTAAATATCTGCCACTCTTGAAACAGTGATTGATGAATAAATCAGCTTAAGGTCATAATTTTTGGAAATTATTTGCTATTCAGATGTAAAGTATATATGAATGCTCTTTAAAATAGTAACTTGATGAATTCACTAAGATTTTAATGTGATATATAATTTTTTATTTTCAGAAATACAAATATTTTTTGGCCTCCTAATATTTATTATAATTATAATTTTAACACGAAACTCAAGAAACTCTATACAAATTTAATAATTAATTTACTTGCATTATATTATATAGAATTTATAGGAAAGATTATTGTAGCATTAGAAGAAAGTTAGTTGCTCACTGTTAAAACTCAAAACCGGAAAGGAAATCACTTTTAAATCTTGTCATGTTCTATAGTGGTAGTTTTGTTGGTTTATTGCTGATTATGTTTTGCACAGTGTTGATTATTTTTGGCTATTGTGAGTCAGGAATTTTGCACCGTGTACTACAATGCTAGAGCGAGTTAATAACGAATAGGCAACAGACAAAGACAATATTGTTACACATTGTCATTTCTGTACACCATATGCAAAGCAGTGCACAAACTTGGGATATTAAGTCTGTGGTGCTGATTATCAGATCTATCTTGTATTATTGGTGGAAATTGAGTTTTTTATGTGTGACTGGTAGAAGTTTTAATTATTTTTATCAATTTGTAACTTATTTAATACTAATGTGTTCGGATAAGTGTGGTTGTACTGTAAAAAATTAAAACTGTGTTTGTATTTCAAGTGATGAGTTTTAATAAAATTTTTACTTTAATCACGTGCCCTTATTGGTATATTTAAGTGTCATATTTGCCTCTACAAATTTTATTATGTAGCTTGTAAATACTAATAAAGCCCTGCTGTGATACAATGAATGGCAACAGGGGTGTCATTTAGGGAGGGCAAGGGGGATGGGGCAAATGCTCCCCCTGGATTTAGATTTTTAAGTGTGTAAAATATATTTTTGTATTTTGTTATTTAAATAATGGTAAGTTAAGCACATAAAACTAAAGTTTTATTATTGAAGTTTCTAATTTATATGTGCTTCATTAATAAAAAAGATGCAACAAGGTCACTGTCGCCGAAAAAAAATCTTGATCCCCCCTCCCTTCTGCCCAAGAAAAACCTGAAATGATGCCCCTGAATGACAATGCCCTAATGAGTCAACAAATTGATGCACAAAACCACTCTACATTTTCTTACATCTGATAAAATTCATATTGAAAATCATGGTGTACATTTGTAAGAACATGTACGATAGCAACACACATAAATCACATTGCAAATGAAACTTTATAGTAATAAGAATGTATTACTAATTTCAACCATTTCATGTGCATTTGAAGTGAAAATGAGCATGGTAATGCTTAATTCTTAAAAATAGCTATCAAGAGTTAAAATCCCATTGGGGATAAGTATTTTTTTTTAGATAATGTACAACTAAGTAGCAAAAACTGACTTGTGATTGATGGTGCTAGGGAATACATTTTATTATCTTTGGAATATCATATAGCATTTGGTATTAAAACATATGGTGCTTATTTGGTAATGAGGTTATATTACTTAAGGCGGCCGCCTACCTCATGCTTCAAATGTGATTCAGTATGTTAGTAAACAGGTTTTTTCTACGAAACTATTTCACGGGCGCCTAATGTGCCAATGTACAAAAAGAAGACAAACTTCAGACAAGGTCGGAACCTTATTTTTAAGAGGTTCATTAAAAACACTGTTTCTAAGCCCTCCATCATGGCTAAAAACAGCTTATTCAGACGTCTGTACTTCAAAATGTACTAACCAGATGTATGCGAAACTCAGATTGCGACCTGCACTCAACTTTGCTAAAGATGTTCCACCAATAAAATTATATGGCCATAGCTAAGTGTCCCATTGTAAAAACCGTTCGGCGGGAACCTAACATGCTAGTTCAGCGCATGGCTCGTTGAGGCAACGCGGCATTTGATGCACGCTTCAAGGTCGACTTTACTACTCTTTCGCTTTTGAGCCTCTCGTACCATGCGCGGGTAGACGGTGCCCTTAACACTTTGATTAGTATGGACGTATATATACGCCCATACTTTTCAATTCCAAAGAGTATGGGCGTACATGTTCGCCCTGAACTTTGCTTTCGCTAGTACGGTAGTAAGTGTACGTCTTCGCCTGTATAACCGAAATGCGTAAGTTCTGCTATCTTGTAGACGTATTGAGAACCACTTCGCTGTATCACTCTCTCTGTTTAGTGCAATCTAGTGACAGAACACACATTGGCTGCGCCCTAGATCCTGTGCACCCGTACTATACCACCTAGTGTATCAAAATGAAGTAGTAACCTACGTTTTTTCGCATGCTTTTATTATTTTCTTGTAGCACAACTTTGTTTTGCTTGTTTCATCTGTGCGGAAGCTAAAGTATGTGTTTATTTACGTTAGCTCCTTGAAGAAATACAGTATTTTTCGGGCATAAAATTTTTCGGTCTAAGAATTATGCATTGTTCTGTGTTATCGTAATTGTGTTATAATTTGCATGCATTAACATAATATTCCGTTGTGTTGCGAAAATGACTTCATGCAGAAAAAAGTTTTTAAGTAAAAAAGAACTTTCAGATTAATCACAAACTGGGAGTCGGCAAGTGAAGAAAGCAGTATCAGTGAAAGTTCTGCTGATTCTGAATCTTCTACAGCAGAGAATGATGTTGAAATGGTCCTGTCTAAAGACAACACAGAGGTTAGTAATGCTAATCATTTTGTTGTAAATGAACTGGACCATTTTCAGTGGAAACGAGGTACCGATTTCGTGCCTGCAATCTTTGAATTTGATCCGACCAGTTCTGGAATCACAGACGATCTAAATTTGCCAGATATTGTTACCGAGTCGGACATTTTCAAGGAATTATTTTGACAAATATTTTGTAGAGCACATTGTACAAGAATCTGATAAATACCATACATTTTTGTGCGCACAATCTGAAGTGAAAGAAAAATCAAAACTTACAAAGTGGGTTAAACCAACCATTCAAAAAATTTTCACATTTTTGGCAGTAATTATGCTTATGCCACACACTTTGAAAAACCAAGTGAATGATTACTGGTCCAAAAACCTGATTGTGTCAACACCCATATTTGGGAAAATTTTTTCGCTAGATCGATTTCATCTTCTTTTGAGATTACTACACTTTTCGGACTTTTTGGCTGTATAAAATTAGCACAGTTCTAGAAACTATTAAAATACATTTAAATAATTTTTTAGGCCATTTAAAAAATCTGCATTGATGAAAGCATGATAGTTTGGAAAAGCCAGCTTTCCTTCAAGCATTATGTACCATCAAAACGCCACAGATTTGGGATAAAGCTGTTTGTTCTTTGTGACTGCCTGACTGGATATATTGTTGATTTTATTGTGTATACAGGAGCTCAAACAAATATTGAGATGGATGGTAGTCTTGGAATTTCAGGCTCCATTGTAAAAACACTGCTGTCTGCATATCTTGGAAAATGCCATATTCTCTTTACTGACAACTGGTACACAAGTCCCAGACTTTTTCAGTTTCTGTTTGAGAACAAAACAGGAGCGTGTGGAACTGTGCGTCCAAACAGAAAGAACATGCCAACTATTTTTAGAAAAAAGACAAAAGGTGAGTGTGAAGTTTTTCATGCTCCTGATATGTTGTCAGAAAAATGGCACAATAAAAGGGACGTGTGTATGTTGTCTACAGTACATGGACACAAAATGTGTAATGTAAAGAAGACGTCAAATGCGGAAGTTTTTGTGCAGAAACCTGCAACAGTAGTTGAATACAATAAATGTATGGGTACAGTCGATAAGACAGATATGCAAATGAGCTTTATAGACAGCACAAGAAAAACCCTGAAATGGTATAAGAAGATATTTTTCCATGTATTGGACTTGGTTGTGCTGAATGGAAATGTTTTGTACAATGAATAACAGGGAAAAATGTGAAACTTCTTGACTTTAGACTAAATGTTATTAGACAGCTGCTTCAGGAGTTTTGTCCAATGAGAAATCCATCCAAATGGGGGAGGCGTTCCACGGAGATAATTCCATCACCACTAAGACTTGCAGCAAGACACTTTCCTGAGCCTGTGCCATCAAATGCAGCAAAGAAGCAGCCACAGAGAAAATGTTATGTTTGCAAACATACATCAAAAACAGCACTCGTTGGATGTGCCGTGAGTGTGATGTTCCACTCTGTATTCATCCCTGCTTCAAAGACTTTCACACAATCAAGAACTTCTAAGTTGTTTTTAGAAATAATTTTCTGAGAAATGTGAAGTTCATATTTTCGATAAATATGTTTGTATAAGCTGTCGTGTAAAAGTGGCTACTTCCAATCGTACTTTTTGTACATTTTTTGAACATATTTGACACAATTTTAGCAAAGGATGTGATTTTTTTCTAACAACTTATTCAGCCATTTCTCGAACATTTCAGTCAAATACATATGCATACTGAGGTATGATTACAACATTAGACCGAGTTATCTTGTACATAGGACTTATCATGTGTTCTTGTTCGTATTTTTTGCTGTGGATGAAAGTTTTACCATAGGATTTGACCTATCCTAACAACGTTTTTAGCCATTTTAGAACGTACATTTTCTCATATTCATGTTCCAATTTTTTTATCCATGTATGTAAATTTTACCATTGGATGTGACTGTTATTCCAACAATGTATTTAGCACTTTGTAACAATTTAGGAACACGTTTGCAAGAAATGATATTATATCATGGCCAAGTGTTTTTATGTATAAATTTTGCAAAGAGTTCTTGTGTATAAATTTTTCCATGTGCTAATTTGTCATTTATTATGAAACAAAAATATCCAGTGTTTGTGCATTTTATATGGTGATATTTCAACAATGTAATTAGCAATTTAGGAGTAATACACAAGAAGGCATTTGCAGAAAATGTGCAATTGCAATGTAAGTACAAGTTACTTGTTTCAATTTTCTAACCATACATTTGGCTAAAACATTGACAATTTTAGCAATCGACATATTTTTTTTTTTACAATTTTTTTAGCCATTTTGTAGAAAATCAGTTAAAATGCATATCTAAGGTTCAAAATTATTTGTGAGTAGTGTCCTGTTGAAATTTTACAGATGAATGTATAAAAAAATAATGCAAATTTACATTTAGAATTTGTATTCACATGTTTTACAAATACACAAAATGAGCAAGTTTCATTAAAATAATATTATATAAAAATTAATATTTTTTGTAAAATGAAACATTTAATTTTATAGCAAGTAAAATTAACAATTATATGAAAAAAATTTACTTATAATATTATGAAAAAAAAAACTTCACTCCAGGGCTACAGATATATGGTTTTAATATATATTAATCAAAGGGTTAATCATGGGCATACCAAGGAGTAATTTGTAGAGGAGGTTTTTAAATTTTGTTTAGTGTGCAAAATTAACAATGTACTGTGTTTGTTTCTGAAAACTGAGATAGAAAATTTTGTTATTTTTATTGTTGTTGTGGAAATGTTGGACTGTAATGCAATTTGTAATAAATGTAAAAATTTATTGATAATTTGGAGGTATGGGTTGAACTTCAAACTCCATCCCAGTTTGGTTATGCCCATGAAAAAGTGTCAGTAGTTAATTTTTTTATATTTTTTTGGTCAGAAGGAGTAGCAATTATGATTTTTCTAAGTAAAAAGATAGGTTAACATCAAAGAGTAATGATCATAGACGGGGCATAATAGACTTTGATGATATCCTGTCTCATGTAATTATACTGCTCGCTTTGTTTTTTTTTTTTTTTTAACTTGCAGCTACAATTTATTTATCTTTGACTCACATAGATGTCATTATAACATTCCTAAATGGTGAACTTGTAAATGGAACAATTTGCAGGCTCTTGTGCTAAAGGTGAAAAGTATCGTGTATTGAAGTTGAACAAGGCTGTATGCATAAGACAAAAGAAATGGTAAAAAGGAACATTTCAATATTAGAATATTTGTTCTTTGTTTTGTCAAAGAATCATGTGTTTTCTTTAGGAAAATTGTTTGCAGATTGAGTTTTATTGCTTAATACGTGGAAAATATTTCAATTTTTTAGAAATTACTTGGAAGAAAAGGCAAAGTAACAGACCAGCATGTAAGTACACAGTGAAATATAAAAGGAAAGTAGTTTACGTTGTAGGCATAATTTGTGAAAAGTGAGATTAAAAAATTATATTGAATCTAATGTAGGAGGACTTTTTCACTATAGTCTGGAGCGAAACTGAGTAAACCAGAAAATGATTAAATTATTTGAGGAATTGTGCTATAGCAGAGCTTTGTACTTTCACTAGCGTAATAAGCAGTATACGAGGCCTGATATAGCACATGCGATGCATTATTTGAGTCAATTTAACAGTTACTACACATTAATTCATTGTAAAGCAGCAACAATAATTCTGCAGTATCTACAATGCACTAAAACTCTTACTATAATTTAAATTGCAGGTTACTCCAGTTCAGGGTTATGTAAATTTAAGATTGGGCACGAGATAATGCAGACAGAAACTTGTGTTAAGGTTTTGTTATCATTGTTTCTAGAGGAGTTATTTTGTTGGAGGGAAGGAAGCAATAGATTAATGCTCTGTTAAGAACTGAAGCAGAGTACATGGGTCTTTCAAAGGCAACTGAAAAATCTTTATTCTTGCAAGTATTCCTGGGTAAAGTATTAGGGAAACTGCAGTATGTCTAGAATGATAACCATTCTGCTAAGCAGTTAATCACAAAATCTGTCTTCTAAATTATAAGCAAACACTTGGCATTAGGCTCACTTTTATCAGAGATTATATCAAACAAGATTAGACAGAGGTGGTGTAATGCTGGCTGAGATTATGAACGAAGGCCTTATTATAACAATGCATGGGGATCTGTTGTTGAGGCTACATCAGAAAAGTGACTCAGATTAAGCGGTTGAGCTTAACTTTATGCTGTTTTTGAGTAAGTACTTATTGTGTTGTGTATGCACATAGTTTTTGTTGTCTTGGCTTACGTAGCATTCTGTTTTTATATGAGGTATTGATCTGATAAACACCTGTGATCTTTGAACATCTCTTAGAATGGGTATGTATTATAGACTGAACTATTTTTATAGACATATGCCACTGTGAGCAAATGTTGCAGAGTTGCAGAAATCTCCACCATAAAACAAAAAATTAAAAAGAAATGTCCATGATAACTGTGGTAAACAAACATTACATATATATAATTTCAGAAATGAATACAGTATCCAGAAGGATAACACAAAAACCAAAAGTAGAACAAAAACTAATTTCAATCTCAGAAAGGAATATAGTCATTGTCTGCAAAAGAGACTTAAGAAAATTAAAAGCGGGATGGTAAAATAATTAAATTAAGTGTGTGCTAAATTATCACAAAATGGACAAGTGTTAGTACAGCGTGAATTAACAGACTTGAATAAATTTAAACACAGATGACTGAATGAAGATAAAACAGATTAAAGTAGGAAGTAGCAAACTTATTCGATGACAACTCGTACAAAGTGGGAATTGATTTCTTGTCTGTCTTATGGCACATTTATAGATTTAAGAACTCTCAGACTTGACTGTGATATCTGTAAAAATCAAGGGTGTTATATCGGAAACATGCTCACTTATAGTGAGCCAATGTTAGTGCAGCAGCCTCTGATTAGCAATGCTGCATGTAATGGGTTTTTATGCAGTTAATAATAATAATTCATTGGCAATTATGTTATTGACTAGTGTTATTTTCTGAAATGACTAGGTGTATTTAATTAAATTAGTTTCTTTTACATTTGAAGGAATTTAATTTTTGTTCTCTTTTTAATATTTGGTTCACTGTAAATTTTACTTTTTGTTAACTTTATTATTTGGTGACAATAAATGCTGATTCTTTTATTTTTTTGTATGGTTTGCTTTCAGGGTAGTTGGTCCAACATTTTCCAGTAATATTAGGGTCGCGGTGCCCGAATGGTCAGACCATTCACTTCCCACCAAGGTGATCCGGGTTCGATTCCCGGTGAGGTCAGTTCCCGGATTTTCTCCTGTGGGAATCGTGCCGGATGATGCCATTGGTTGGTGGGTTTTCTTGGGGAGCTCCTGTTTCCCGCTCCCTTTCATTCTTGTGATGCTCAATACTCACCTCATGTCATCCCTCAGCAGCACTAAAGACCTTGATGTTGAGTGCTGACCAAAATCTCGTGCTCACGCACTCTTTCCAGTAGTGTTCTATGACTGTTTTCCCAAATATTTTTGGCCTGGGTGTATTTTTCAGTTTCACGTTTCATTACATTATAGTTCTCTTAAGGTTCATGGCGAAAGGCTGCTGGTTTCTATAGTTACTGCAAAGTTGCCTTATTTGTACTGAGATCATATGGTAAAACCAATGATCTTGCTGATTTGTAGGTTGTTTCCTGTGAACTAGAATGTGATTTACTGTTCATGTGTTTTTGTATAGTTCTTACATGATAACTAATAAATAAATAATTTGCCTATTGGTTATTATTTGCTGCATATAAACATATTATGAACTATGTATAAAATTGGGCGGCAGCTGTACTGTCATTGGCTGTGCAATAAGTAGGCATGTTCTCTATTTTATACACTTGATTATTCATAAGTCACAGTCTGCTGGAGTTTCTCGTCATGCACCTGAAAACTAGAACAAATATCAGTTCCTGAAATGTTGTATCTGTTGTCAAAAGAAGCCTGCTACTTTCATCTGTTTATTTGCTGTGTCATCTGTGTTTACATCTATATAGTCTCTGTTTGTGTGTGTTATTGTCTTTGACGGTTTTTGTGGCCATTTTTCATTCACCTGACATTGTCGCTTTATTGATCCACATTCAATGTTCTGTGGGCTTTTGTGAATGCAACTACAGTAGAAACTCTATGGATCATTTTTCAAGGGACCAGAATAAAAAACGATGCATGCGGACAAACTATGCATGTTGACTTGCCTCTATTTTTTACTTAACCTCGAAATCTGAAGTTGTACTTTATGTGCTGAGCTGATTGACAAGACAAAACATAAGAAAATTCTCTACAAATTATTATTTATTACGCTAATGTAAATTATGGAAAAAAAACTTAAACAGGATATTAGGAACATTACTATCATTATTTTTAAAAACTATTTTTAATTTAAATATTACGCATTTACGAGTGTGCTCGTGAAATTGCATTACCGTTATATAACCATCTAAACATGCTTCACTAAAATAGAAATTATTTTAAAACCTGTCTGTTTATAATAAAACATTTTCAAACACGTTTTGCAAATTTTAGGTTAAAGTTACCGTTAATCGTACAGTAAGTCCTCGATTAACGGACATTCGTTTAACGGACATTTGTAATAACGGACATTTCATTTTGTTTCCTTTAATTTGAACAACGGACACAAAACTTGCTTTAACTGACATTTCCGAGTTGCTAATTTTTTAGGAAACAGGAACCATATTTCCGAACAGCCTGTAGTACAGGCTGCGATGTGTAAAGACACACGACACGCTACATTCTTCCGTACATCTGGCAACAGTGCTTGCCCCTCTCTCTTCCTCAAGACCTACATACCATTCCGAGCAGGTGGCCTGAGGGATGTAACATGGGGTTGGGCGCGCAGGTATCAGTTGTCAACACGTGTGGTGCTACTGAAAACCGAGAATCTTTTTTTTTCTTGAGAAGGAAACCCTAACTCCAAGCGGCTGACTAGTTTCCCCTTAGTCGTGACTCTTTACATACGTACACAGTTCCATACGGGAGTTACGCGCAGTAGTTTTAAAGTTCATAGTTGTGTAATATTGTTTGTTTCAGCTGACAAGGAGCACGTGTCTGGCAGTGAAGATGACAGTCATTAATTTACCTTTTATGGCAGAAACTTGAATTTTATTATAATTTATCGTAGCAGTTTTAATTTTTTTTGCATAAATGCATTTCTTAAGATTTAAAACTCCAGTGCTTCAGCATATTTGCCAATTTATGAGTGTGGTACTATTGTGACGGAATAGTTTGCATCATCATTCATAATTGTTTGTGTAATCCTTATGGAAGAAAACATTCCCGATAAGATCATATTGAATTGAACTGGCAACCGCGCATACATGGCCCGAAACACGCATGTTTGCAACAAAAAAAAGGTATAGTAGTTGAGATTTAAATTGTCAAGTTTGTAAATGTTGCATGTTATTTTGTAGGCTAGAGCAAAAATATGTTTTTGTAAAAGGCTTCTATTTTTTTCTAAATAAATTTGCCGAACGTAACTTTAAAAAAGTGAAACGACCGTGCCATGTGTCTTACAGTAATAGTCGGGTGCGGCGTGACTAATTGCTGATAAAAATGGTTTTAAATGTTTTTAAATCCTTTCGTGTTGTCCGTCTACAAACACAACGAAACGTAAAAATAAACATAGGTTGTAGCCAAAAATGTTTTTAAATTTATGTTAATATATGTAGTACTAGTACTGAAGGCCTACTACACATTGAGAATAAAGTAAAGGCATCTCCGAAACGGTAAGAGATACAGTACGGGAAAATTTGTAGAGACGATTTTTGTTCATTATTTTGTTGCGAACAACTTTTGTCCCGTAAAAATTTTTCTTGCTGTGCACAGTTTTTGAGATATTACGCAAAATGCGTGCATTTTTGCAATGTTATAGAACCTACATTTTTTTAAAATGTTGTTGCCTGCGAAAAATATATCTGATTTAATTAACGGACGTTTTGTATAACGGACATTTTCCGAGAACGTAACCCGTCCGTTAATCGAGGACTTAATGTACTAAAAACAAAGACAAACGAACGCACATAAAGAGATCAAGAGTTTCCAACGTAAAAACAGCGATCGATAGCATCCAGTACAATTGATAGTGCTAGTGGCAGCAATTATCTTCTTGCTACCATTTTGAATTTATTGTGGCATGTGCGCTAGCATTATTTGCAGTCACGGTCATTCTCCTATGGCTTTGCACGCAATCACCAACTTTGCTGCAATGTTTCTTCTGTGTTCTATTTCCAAACAAGTTTAGATGTCCTTTTTTCCTTCGTTATCTGTGATTCTGACATCTGGTGTTTACTTTTTCGGATGGAGAAAACCGTAAACAGCGGGAAAAATAGAATTTTGATGATGTGATATGCTGGAAAATTTAACAGTGTAATAATTTGCAAAAAAACGGGACCTGAAAAAAAAGTGCAAACAGCGGGAAAACATAAATATCGGCTGGGCATGTTTACAATGTGGGTAGCCATGTTTGTCTTTTACCGATTGCTAGAACTGTTAGTTTTTCAATTTACACTGCATGTTGAAATTAATTTTAAAAACGATCGATACACCTAAATTTTGGGCTGTAGGACAAGATATTTTGAGCTATGGATGCGGGAAAAATTATACTTACAAAAACAATTAGTGTGGTCTTCTGAAACATTTTTTAAATAGGAAAATTTTTGGTACCAACAAAATTAAACGCTAGATACGGAAAAAATATGGAAACAAAAATGATGCAACGAGTTTGTACTGTACTATAACTTGTTAATTTTCCAGAATGTTATTTTGTTGCTTTTGGCTTTTCTGTTGTGCCCGAATCTCACAGGCACAATATAAAATGAAAAAATAATGGCTGTAAATCTAGGGTTAGCTGACAAGTTCATGCCAAGGCACACTTTTCCCTCCAAAACCACACAATCCAACAAAGTGACGCCACTGATCACACAAGGAAGGAGTAAAAGAAGTCACTAAATAGAATACTCAAATTAAACTTGTACAGGTTTCAATCAAAACTGCATTAATTGATGGTACAATACACAGTGTTTCCAGTAACAATTTTACAATTGACAGCAGTCAAAAATTAACATTGACAAAATTTGACTATGTGCGCAAATACAAGAAGCATACAAAAAATAAAAAATAAAATGGGGCGTCGATCCCCTTGCGTCCGAAACGGCACCACATAAAGATATGAGGTATTTGGCCACCAGGACCCCTTCATAATGTGTTTTTTTTTTCTCCTTCTTTTAATAATTGGTGTTTAATAAATTTTGTTAATGAAAATTTGCTTGTTTTTTTCCTGTGGTTGGGATTAACTACCAGCTGGCCCGTGTATATTACCATCAGATCTCCGAGCTACCAAACCATGTGCTTTGTGGCTACTGAATACGTACATTGTGTTAGGTTTCCCCAGTGCATTGTGGTCGCCCAGTGAAGCAAGTGTAAGCCCATCCTATTATTACAGTGATGTTCTTGTTTATGTCCCAGTTTGTCAGTGTCTGGGCAGGCAACCAGTGTCAGTTGAGATCTGACCGGTTAGTTTATTCCTGCTTAAAGTGATGTTACCATCTCCAGCAATTACTTTTATGTGGTATTTACCAACCAACGGCCATGAACTATGATGCTGCGCCATCATGATAAGCTCATGCAGAAGCAAACAGTACATGTTTTAATACATTAAGAAATAAATAGTTGTAACAGTAATAATTGTACCGGTGGGCCAAGGTTTCGTATGTATATATTTCCCACTGTAATTAATATGGTCAGGGTCGCGTCCAGGCACAGTAATA
>PNEQ01135055.1:0-45351 GCA_003012365.1 Medauroidea extradentata
TGTGGTTGCTCTTATGTAACAACTGATGTCTCCTTGGATCTCAATGCTCCCATCATCCCATCAGCAGGCCTATCATTGCCAGTGTGACCAGAATATTTTGACATCTACTCTTACTCTTGAAATATTAAACTTGAATAAATAAAATTAAAACAAAATAATACTTCAGCTTTAGGCCTTTCGGCTGACCGCGTCACAACCCGACAAGGAAAAATTGCTTTATTTACAAAAGCGACTACAGAGGTTACAAATGTAATAGAAACAATACCATATGAATTCCAAAAAGTGAATGAAACAACAATGAACTATGCCTTGTGAGCGTGAAAAAGAAGTAAAACAATCTCTCTGTTCCCTGATATATAAAAAAAACTGTAAATCTAATATTAGAAGGTTTGCTGTATTGTGATTGGCTTTATAATTTTAGCTGTATTCAGTCATAAGGTTATCAGATTTATTTATTCCTTGCTTGAGCTTCCTGGAGAGAGATTAAAGCAGGCTTTTGAATAGTGCATTGTGGGTGGCTACCAGGTTTTGAGGATGATGTAGAGATTTTTTTGTGAGATATTTAATTCATGTTCAAGTAAATAAGGTAATTAAAAGTTCCTTTTGTCACATAGATATTGTAACGACAGTATATGGATTTTTTTTTCAAAAATGGGGTTTCAAATTAAATATGGTTTGAAAGCATAAGATACCATTAGAAATTTGACTCCACTTTAAACAAGTGTGAAATACTGCATTGAAACATGTGTACCTTTCTGTTTAATTTTATGACAAAGTATTTAATATGGCACAAATGACATGGTTGTCATATTTAAATGTATTTTTTGAGACAGTCAGAGTATGACTGAGTAATTAATAAGTATGTGTTACAGGCTGTACAAACTAATTACTGTTTCGTCCCATTAGATTTCAAAATATTATTTTTGCCCTGTCATTACAACCTTACATTATCTGTTCAGAGTTGTGCTTTTACAGAGCTAAAATTCTAAGAAGTTCGTAATAAACTGTATGTCACTAAAACTGGTCTTTTTCACATTTAAAAATGCCCAAGAAACTGTTGAACTGGGAGTGGCTAAGACATTAGCAGTCAATGTGAGTGGGGTGCTTGTAAGGGTGTCAAATGTGTGTTGCTGCTAGAAAACATTACTGAATGTGGGAGGTGAAGAATGTAGAATTTACATGGTTGGTTAAGTGGTCTTGTTGTTTGTTACATATGCTCAGTGAAAAGTATTAGTCAGGAACATTGCATCCTAATATGCATGTAATATTGTTATTCATACGTACTTTGTTCCAGTCCAAAATGGAGGTAGTGTGGGAACAGTAAAAGTAACTTGATCCAGATAAATAGCCAACTTGTCTATGCATGTTTGATCCTGGGCAGGATCGGCCCAGATTGTCACATGTGGGAATTGTGCTGGACGATGTTAGTCAGCTCGGGATCTTTTGTTTATTGTGTCTCATCATTTCAGAGCTGCTCCATACCTCGTATCATCTCTCCCAACTTATGAAGGGGGGTGCCTGCCCCTTAACCATGGCATGTTAAGGGCGTAGCCTAATAGCATCGCGAAGAGGCGTACAGGCCTTACGCAATCCTGATTTTATTCAGAAACCATTCCACATGTCGCACGGTCATGCTACGAAAATTATTTAAAAACCCTTACACAGGTTGATTTATTTGCCATACTTACGTTTCTAACAAGATATATTTTTTTAAGTGCGAAAATAGCTGAATTGAGACTTTTCACAGCAATTTTTGTGTAAGAGTATCACTTTCAAGGGCCTCTGAATAAAATAGGTCTGTAGAGCTGACCTTTACCTTTTGTAGCATACAATAAAAATACAGTGTTATCGCTGAAAGTTCCATAGTAAAAACAGTTCAACGGGAATCTTGCACACTAATTGAGCGCTTGGCTCGATAGTGGTGATACTGCATTTGATGCGCACTTCAAGGTCGGCCTTATATGTCCGCCTTTTCTGTGCCTATAAGGTGCAGGTAGTCTGTGCCCTTAATCTCTATTCTTGCTCGTGCCACAGCTCTGAGGTAGGCAGCAACCTTCAGCGCTGACCATCATGTCTTCAATTCATTACTGGCCAAGTGACTACACCTATGTACCTAATATCAACAACTAGTGTGCAGCACACTACCACCTATGTCAGGGTATCTATCTACAGGCCATG
Organism: Medauroidea extradentata; assembly: GCA_003012365.1. Classification (NCBI taxonomy): domain Eukaryota; kingdom Metazoa; phylum Arthropoda; class Insecta; order Phasmatodea; family Phasmatidae; genus Medauroidea; species Medauroidea extradentata. Next base: position 2,179 of record PNEQ01135055.1, read on the forward strand.
AAAGTCACGAGTAAGCAATGAATCTTAATGCACAGTCACAAAGTACCAAAAAAGTAACTGAATTTAAGACAAAATAGTAAAAAAAAAAAAAAATCCATCGTATTTTGATGTGTATTGTTTGATTGAAAACTATATTTTTGTAATTGGTGTAGCCATAATTTTTTTTATTTATAGTTTGGCAAAGTGCGAAAACTCATATTATATTGGTCTGCTTGCCTAACTGTGAAACGTTAGGTAAAGACAAGGTGCAAAATTACTTAACATACTGAGGGTGGCTATCTGGGTGTACATATTTTGCATGTTAAGGCCTAGAAGTGTGAAAGTGGTAAGGATGATAGCATTCACATCGCACCTCACTTTAGCCTATTGATGCAAATCAATAACTAGTGTGCAGTGTTCTTGTCGACCAACTGCCTATCTCAGACATTTAGTGGTTATCCTATAATTTTATGATGGAACATTGAAAATAAAGGAATTTTGTACATGCTTATACATTTGAAAATATTCTGCGCAAAGATTTTCACACCTAAACAAGAACTGCAAAAATACAAATTTTCAGCTGCAAATAAATAAACTTAAGAGCACTAGGTAGATAAATAAACGCTGAAATAATCAATTGTTTTCTACACTTTTTTCGAAGCCAATATGGATAAAATACTCGATGACAATCCTAGATAATTGTACCTGTATTTGCTAACTTCATGAGTAAATATTTATACAGAATTACTCATTCGTTACGCGTGATCTCTTGCGCAGCAGTTAAATGCACTAGGTTCTGGCGTCAGAGATTGTGCCTCAGAAGTTTGTAACACTGGAAACAATTTGTTCAAAACGTTGGCTAAAACTATTGTCTAGGATTGCTATTGTTTAATTTTCGCAAATTGGCTTCAAGAAAGCTACAGTTAAACATTAATGCTTTTAGCATTGAATTATGTACCATGTCCTCAAGAGATAAATGGAGGACCTGAATGGGTACAAGTACTGTAACATTTTTGAATGCTATTCCTAAGCAGACGTTATGTGAATTTGTTGAATAGTTTTAAAATTATCTTCTATTGGCCTAAGCTCTGCACATAGTTTAGCAGCCTGGGCAGGTGGCCACCTTCAGGAAACCTATTTAGTATTTTGTTGAGTTTTCTTGCAAACTGCAACTACCTACCTAATTTGGAATTGTATTGTTGCTAAATATCATGTCTCACAGTTTTTAAAGCAGTTAGGTTATTGTTTAGATATTTTTAATATTTTGTAAAATTTATGTAACAAATTATTTTATAACAAAATCAAACCATTAACTTGAGGATTTGGCGTAGTTGTATTGATGGAGTTTTATAGTGTTTGGGTGTATGTAATAATTCTTAATAGTTTTGGTGTGATAAATCATGAAGGTGGTGTGATAAATCATGAAGGGTGCTCGTGATAATTTTCTGTCATGTGGTAATCTTCCATTGGTAGCTTTGGTTTTTGATACATTTACAGTTTGTTTTAATGGTGTATTATATTTTATATTTGTGTGTGGACTGTGTTTGGTAAATAAAACTTGTCTTTTGGTGGGTTTATGGTTACTGTTGTCCTAATTTTGGCAGCTACATTTTTGTGATGAACATAAGCTGCTAATGTACTTCATTATATATGTGATTTGCAATTAAATTTTTTATAATTTAACATATAGTGTTTAATATTTTTACCATATGTTTAGTAAACGTTTGTTCTACAAATAAATAAAAAACATGGATGTTTTATACTAATCCAAATGATTTTGGTCCTGATCTGACTGCAAAATTGTATTGTGTAAATTTTTTTAGAACAGATTGGTTTCCTTTAGGTTAAAAAAAAAGTGTTTTTCAGTTTGCATAGAAAATATTTTAATTAACTTGCCTTACATTACATGTACAACTTTTACCATTTCAATAGAATTGATTTCTTCCTTTAGATAATTAAGCTGCAGCTTTTATAGTTTTGTGTTATTCTGTTTCCCCCCCCCCCCCCTTTTTTGTTTGCATTTTGTTCTCTAAACTATTATGCTCAGATAAATGATACCAGAGCTGTAAAATCTCTAAAAAGTCTTGTCATTATGCAAGTGTAAAATATTGTGTACTCTGTTTTTGTATGTTGTATTTGGGCAATAACTTCATAGTTCTGTATTGTAGGTTAAACTCATTTCCATGTTCATGATGGTTTTCACTACATGATGGAAGCGCACAAAATAGTTTGGAAGTTAAGTGTAATATAATTATTCAGTTCCATTGTAAAAGTGTGTGTGTACTACTTGTTTTGAATAAATTTCTCTTTTTACAGATACTGTTACTAATTGTTAGGGACATGCATCTGTGGGGATATTTTTAGCCAAAAGTGGATCTTTAGTCCATTTTTCGCTAAAAGTAGAACAAAACCCACTGTACACATAAACATATTCTCAAATAAGACCTGGTTTGAATTTTTTTTCATTTCTAAAACATTAGCTACATTTACAGTTTGCCATAACCTCAACATACAGAAGTAAACCATTTATACAGGATGTAAGGAAATTAATAGCCCAAACTCCAGGAGATGATTCCTCATGAAAAATGAAGTCGACATTATATAGGACCTTTAAAAAAAAGTGAATATTAAGGGCGGAATAAGCCCTTGAAAATCGAGTTTGAAAATCGTTTTTTGTCATAAATTAAAAAACTATTAGGAGTTACATTACGATATTTTGAGTGGTGTTATGTATTATTGACATCTTAAACATGTAAAAGTTTCAGCCTTCTAATCGTCCCCTTTTATTAAAATAATAGGAGTTGCCTCCCTTATATCGCATAAAATTAGGTTGGTGTTACATGTCTTATTGGGCTGTACACCGTAAGGAACAAAAACGTTCCTCTTGTCGCAAATGCATAGAGTGCACCGTTTACCAGAAAATGAACACAAATGATCTGTACCTGATATGTAGGCAAAATGTGCTACATCCGATAAAAAAAAATGGGTTTGTACCATGCTCTCAGGAAAATACAACCCGTGATGTAGTTGTTGAAGCACGTCGCCAAATGCTGTTACATAGTTACATAAGCGTAAAACCAAAAAACATGCCCATGTGTGACTTGGTAAATTTGGCAACAACTGTTGTTTTGTAAAATGTACCGAATGTGATTATTTTTAAGGCAGGCATCCGCGAACGTCTGTTTTGCTAAGAAATAAATAATATCGTATCGGGATGCAACCTAGGGGCGAGGATAACTCCAAACTGGTTGGTAGCATTCTGATTTTGGGCCTGTAGGCTGTCATCATCTCTGCATTGTGACAATGGAATGAGACAGTACGAGGGAGCGTTGCCGGAATAAAAGGGTGGGGAAACGGGAGTTCTCTGAGAAATCCAGTGACATCGTCCCACACGATTCCCACTTGCGAAAAACTGGGGTTGTAATTTTTAATGGTATCATTTACCGGATATGTCTCGAATACGCTACTTAAACTGCTAGACAATATACCACTTGTGGTCCGACAAAACTTGTGGTAGTAGTTGAATGGTGCGCCGCCTCAATTCTCTCGTATTAAGCGAAACTTCTTAATTACAACATTTCGATACAGATGTATTGACCGCGATGGACCTGTTGCATGTCCACCCCGATGCCCTGATCTAAATCCTCTGGGCTTCTTTTTGTGGGGGTACATGAAACGTGCTGTGTATCAGGCCCCAATTGTGGACGAGGAGGACTTGGTAGCAGGACTCGCAACTGTAGCAGGCAATATGCGAGATTTCCCAGATATCTTTGAACGTGTGCGTGGGTCTCTACTGCGTAAGTTGAGACTGTGCTGCGTATGTGGAGGAGGTCATATCAAACACATCCTGTGATTTAGGCATTCAGTTATGGACTTTTCTGATGTACTGTAAAATGCTATTGATATATCGCTCCTACTGTGAACGCAACTTCGCACATCCTTCATTTCTAGGCGTTGTGCACCAACATTTTTACATATCATAGTATTGTGAAATTTAGGACAGACAAATTTGTTGGCCTTGTTCACAAGATCATACCATTGAATACCGTGCACCATAAGAAGGAGGCACACTCCACTCACCTGATGAAGCAGATGTAGTCTGCGTAATGTTGTGACTGCGCATCCGCAGAGAAATGTGTTCGTCCTATGTGTGTGTGTTTCTATCTGCAAGTGCCATCCTGTGAGTACTTGTGCAAAACTCTCAACTCTTTCTGTTTTAATTGTAATGAATTGTTTTGTTAACTTTAACTGAGAATTCACTAAATTTCTCAGATTTAGAAACTATTACATTGTCCGATGTGCAGTAAATTTACTACATATTTGTATTTTAATTTTAATCAAAACAACATTTTAAATATTCAAATATGTATCAAAATTTATTTATGTTAAGATTGTATAGTTGTCAAACATAAGTTTGTATGAACCTTTTTTTTCAACAATAAGTTACACAAGGTGATTGTACTAATAAATAAATTAGAAAAAGCATTCTTTTGTCAAGACAATGGTCTTATTGTGATGGCAATCTTGACATTCTCTTCTGTTTTCTTCCACGGTGACAACAATCCCTCACATGATACAGTCAGTTCTTTGGCGGTTTTACTACAGTGAGAAATTGGCATTATACCTTTCAAAGTTTTGAAAGAACTCCGAATGTCAAGCGAGGCCCCAAAATGCCTCTTAGCTCCACATGTGTCTCTATCAGCACAGCACACTTTCATGAACACCATTCTGAGAGTCTTTTTTTGCAGATAAATTTTGCATGTAAAGATGGTCGAGTAACAGAACAAGGAGACACAATATTTTCTCGTCTTCTTGTCGCTGAGAGTCATCTTTGCCCGGAACTGGGATATATCGATGGTGATGCTGTCACCGACGAGCAAGACCAGCTGGTGTGCGTCACTGACATGCTGCACCAAGACGGCAGTGTCCCCTTGCCAAGGGCACGACTGTATGGGGCACGTGTTCCGTGCAAAGGGGCATGTTCGCTCGTGCTCCTGTCGTTCAGACTGGCTCAGCCTTTCCATGCAGCCCCACCTGAAACAACACCAACCTGTCAGGACAAAGTTTCTTACTATTCCTTACTTATAAAAACCAGCTCAGCCTTTCCATGCAGCCCCACCTGAAACAACACCAACCTGTCAGGACAAAGTTTCTTTCTATTCCTTACTTATGAAAACCGCTCAACATTAACTTGTAATAATACCTGTACAACTAAGGCCATTATTCAGTGTTCATATTGCATGTGAACATTTCACGTGTTCAGGAGCTCACAAACTATGACTGTAAATGCTTCATAGAATGAACTGGTATTTAAGTAATGATAAATTAAACTGTAATGGTTCATTCATACAAAAGTTTTCAGCTACATTCAGAACTGTTGTAGGAAACCTACAAGAAACTGTTGCGGCTAAACTAAGCAATTCCAGTACTCTGTGTGCTACTTGCTACATGTAAAATGATTTCTGCCATCTGACTAGAGCCATGAACTGATCGTGTACCACTGCTGAATCACTGGAAGCTTTAATATGCTAACATGAGACTGCTTCCAACAAACAAAGTAACTAGACACTTATCACACACAACACAATTTTTCCATTATTTACCTACTTCATACACAGTGATTACATAAACATGAAGTTAGGCACACATGTTATTTTAATGTATATTTCAAAATCGATCACACATCCAGATCAGAGTGATTTAGTGAGTGCCTAAGATCAATGATAATGTGAGATTGGAGCTAAGGAGGTAACAGCTAAATGCTAGGGGCAAGAGAAATGGGACTCCTGATAAAATCAGTCGGCCAATTGTACTGTACACAATATTCCCCAAAATGTGCAATGACCTCGGGAATCTACATCCTGATCACTACATCACAATAGCTCCAAATTAAGCAAAATCAGCCTTTATTTTCTAAGATTTGGTGTCAGAGCGGAATACGTATGACGAAATCTACAAATTTTTTGTGTAGTTAATTTTTTGCAGACATTTTCTATACTATGGGTACTACTTAATGCATATAGTAAAATCTCATTATAGGGAACAAGAAAATTACGTACTTTGTACTGAAACTTCTTCAAACTGAACACATTTTACAATATTTTTTATTCTATAGGGGTATTTTAATTTATATTTTAAAGTGAGAAATTCGTTATACTGAAGTTCTTTACAATGAAACTTCACTGCAATAGAAACACAGCTTGTTTAGCTGTAAAATTTAGTTAACACTTGGCAAGGAACAAGTGTGGATGAAACAACTCCTCTACAATGGATGAACATAGCTATCAGAGACCAAAGTTATTAATTGACCCATTAGATACTGAATTTATGCCAGATTCTTTAAGTGCAAACAAACAGTAATACATTTCTGCTCTGAAAATACTTTACGCTGCAGCGAGGAGTGCAAGCTGCTGGTACTCAATGTGGTAGTTGCAGAAAGTAGAAACATGCCTTTAATAACATACAATGTGCATCTGCTAAATACCTGATAAACATTGGAACTGTTTTAATGCAATTTGTGAATTAGAGGGAGGAAAAGACGGGTAGAAGTTAAGTTCACAAATAAAAAACAAAGCATGGTTTCAACTTGGTCATGACTTCCTAAGGTAAAGAGATGCCAAAGTAAATTAAGCCCTTGTCATTCATTGTAGATGGTCCAGAACTAGGTAACCTTCAGTGAATATACATGTGGTTATAATCAAATAATATTTGCTTCTACAATAGTATACACTCCATTCAATATTGTTCTGTTCTGTCCATACACACTATCACACTATAACTTAACCTTTTTCTTCACAAGAGAAGTCCTCACCTGTTGCAGGGTAGGTGTTCTAGCGTGTCCCGCGTATTCCCTTTTACGTAAAACTGCTTAACTTATTCCTATTGGAGGTTATTTACGAAAAGAACACACTTGAAACTACGCTTTTATAGTTTTCAAAATTCAGCACGCCTATTAGACACGTGATTTTTGATCTCTCAAATTGGCTTGAATAGCTTTTTCAGGCTGCTGTTAACTCCAAAAATGCCACCACGCAAAACTAGAAGCAGGTGTTGACCTTTACTACAAACTATCAAATATAAACATTTTAGAATCACAACACTAAGCCCTCTGGAAATAGACTACAACGAAAACATTGCATGCCAGCTTGGTGTGCTGTGAATACAGCCAATATGTTTCTCATTGAGCTGGATACTCTGGCTCTTATCGCTCCACTGTTACCACGTGTCAAACACAGAAATTTGACACCAGTACACACTCATAACTATGCTGTGTCAGAAGATACAGAGAACAGTTATGTGAAGTGCCTGAATGAAATCTATATTAACCCTTTAAGTGCAGGCCTACTAATTACATGTGAAAACTACCAACTGATTATAATTTATTGTTTTACAGGTTAGAATAGCCTACCAATAAAATATATTAAATCTATTTTTTTTAATAATGACAATTAAATATTACCATGTTGCATTACACAATGTGGTACATGGTAATAGTTCTAAAAATATTTTCTTTCAAAATTACCCAGTAATTTTTTAACAAAATCAAGAAAATAAAAACATGGTAGGCTTTGTCTTACAAACAATGAAAGATTATTTTTAAAAGTTAGCACTAAAATGGGTAAAATACACAAGTGTGTCTGAACAGATAAAATGGATAGCGTTAACAGAGTAAAATGAGAGGGTCTCTGAGGAGGATCCAATCTTCCAAGCAAAAATCAGGCAATTTATTCATCACCAGGCAAGAGATGGAGAGAGATTCTTGCTAGAAGATCACAATCAACAGGCTAACTAAAGTGTTTTTGAAAGAGGGGGAAAGAGCGATACACACAGACAGTGTGGTGTAGCGTCATTAGACATTGATATGCCCGGCATTCCCTCACTAAGAGTTGAAATATAAAGTGTTTAGTTCTTTTCATTCTTTGTACGTTAATGCAAACATCTACTCTGGTATTTAGTATGCTAGTTTGACAACCAGGGTGTTTTTCTTCCTTTCATTTTATGACCCCTCGGTCCTGAGCAATGCCAGCTTGGCTGGGTGTATGGTTTCAGGAGTTTGGGGTAGAGAGAAATGTGCAAAACAATAAACTATCTATGGTCTCTTTTCATCCGCACAACGCCAGCGTAGAGGGGTTGCAGTGACCTGACTATGTCCTCTTTCTTTGTCTGGTTCCTGCCCTCTCTCACTCTGTCTGTTTCTTCCTCGCCCACACCACAGGCCACACTGTTGCCAGCAATCCCTTACACAGTAGCAAGTAGAGCAATCTCCATTTTCCCTTAGGTTTCAGTGTTTTTCTGCACAGCATAATAAGTAAATGGCAACTGTATACCAAGCAAGGGAGGGATTTTGTAAACATTAGTCTCTCATTTGTCAGGGCCAGTGGGGGTGGTTGTCGCAAATGCTTTTCGGGTTAAATATCTTGGTGCAGGTGTCTACCACTTCCCACCATTCAACTAAAGTAATCACATTAGGAAGCACGGTTCATCAGTAGTAACTCGTGAATTGCTCGCCTGGTAAAAATTGCTTCTATTGCAATAACACGTGCAAATTTATTAGATTTCTTGACTATGACATGCAGAGGAAAAATAACAGAAACCTGGCATTGTTGTAAAAATTTGTGCGTGTCTCATTTACATCATACTTTTATTTTTTAAGTAATAATTCAATTATGTGTATAACATATTTGACATTAATTTACTTATTTGGTACGTTAAATTTTCTCCCACCCTCCAAAAATTTAAGTTGAATAAAAAAATTGCTGTAAAATATTATTGTATTGCAAAGTTACAGTTTTAACTTAAACAACAATTTTTGTAATCTCACATTAAATTAATATAAATTATTAAAATGTTACAAATGTGATTGACAACAGTTATTTAGTAACTTAATAGTATTCAACAGTAACAATATCAGATTATAAATACAGATAACTAATTTGTCCTGCAGAAATTAAAGTATTCTCATTTTGGCTAAATATTAGCAATTAATTGTATGACTTAAAAGATTCTTGTATGCAATCTTTGTAGCCACAAACGCTAAAGTTAACTTCCAAATACGAACCTTCTGGTTCAAATACTCGGCAAAACATCAACTCGAGAGCATCGATACGTGGAAATTAGGCCGCCTCCTTTTAACGGATCGTTAGACAAATGTTAATAAGAAACCGTTACGAAATGCCACTGTGAACAATAATGCTATTTGATATTTTCACACAGTAAAAACATAGCTATTTTTGTCTTTAAATTTGCAAATTTTCCCAGAGGAAAACCCTTTGACCTCCATTTAATTAGTTATTAGTTGCGTTTCTGTGTAAACAAGACATGGGCATTCCCATAACAAAATATCATGCTTTGTCACTGGATGTATCATTAACATAAGTTCTATAACTATGTGTTTGGGAGTACCAAAGAAAATAAAGACTTGATAAATAATTGTATGCATCCTGCTTATTTTATATAAAATTGTGTAATAGCATTCTACAAAATTTGTTTTCTTACGTGTACTGTGTTGTATTTATTTATAGTTTTAGCAAATAGATTTGAGAGTCAAATAAAAAAAAATGACATAAAAAGTTGCGAGAGAAAACTGCAGTTACAGCAATAGAGGGGGCTGGATTTTCTTTATTTCTTTTAGAAAAACTGCAAAATAGGTAAATTATTTTTAAAATACGTATCAACAAATATTGGTCACAAAAGAAGAAATTTTATTACGGATTTCTGTGGGCACCCTGGAAAAGCAACTGTGCAGAACTTGTGGCTACAATTAGCAACGCACATTGCTGGAGTAAGCAATATGCCTACCATACTAGAGGCAAAAGGGTTTATTCATTACAATAATTGTGGTCTAGTATAATAAAGCAGCTCAAAATAACTGCCACTATGAATTTCAGATTTGTGCAACAAACGTGTCATATTTTATTGTATTTTATCTGCTATACAAAGAACTCTTTTGGGCCTTCAAATTGCATTACAGAGCAGGTGAATTCTCTAGCAGTTAATGTATCTGATTTGTAGCAATGTGTATAGCATGGAAGAACTAGATGTGAATGCCACTACACTGAACACCATTCTACACCGTTATTGGATATTCATGGATTCACAACTTGGCACTATTTGGCTTGTTTGTTTGCCGACATTCATCAACACACCATCAGATGCTCTTTGATTTCAGTGAACTTCGTCTTGTGGTTCATGCAAGATTTTCAGGGCCAAAGTCTAAGATTTCAAAGACATTTATTGCTATTAGCCAGAAAAAATTTCTATCCAAATGTACTCTGTTTAGTAAATGGACAAATTTAACATATATTACTTTACATGAATGTGGTTTCAAGAACGTTTGTTTCTTCAAAAGTCATACTGGACAGAATTTCATTTTAAGCCTCTGTACAACAACTTACTGGTATTACACTACATGTTTGCTATATTATTCACACTGTAACACTGAACATTCCACATGTCTGAAACTTGCTTGAATGAGTTTCTGTAAAAACTGCTCTTTTAAATGTTGCTTTAAAGTGTATTTAACGGATACTAACAGCCAGTAGTACGATAGTCGCTGTTTTCATGTAATTTTAAAGTTATATAGTATATGGTATTATTAATTCATCAAATTTAGGTAATGGAAATAACAAACTACTATTGCAGAATGAATGCCATCTCTCATTTCCAGTCATAAAGCAGCTGCCAAAGACTGGTAACCATAAATTACTGTATCAAAAGGCGTGTAAATTGGTACAACCAGCTTTGGTAGACAAGGAGGGCTAATACTGTACTTTGTGCATAGCTGTCAAAGTAGTATCATGCTATACAAAATGGAAAATATTAATATTATTCATACAAGTGAGGTCAGATTTTGTGGGACTGGTTTTTTCAGAATATATATTGAATAGGCTACATATTCTGCAATCCTTAACATACATTCTTATATAGATTTTTAAAAAAAGTTAGTAGGTACCTGAAGTTTTTGCACTGTAGTGCTAATTTGGCTACCAAGCGCTCCATTGCCAGATTTCTGGTCCTTTTTTCACACGGGAGATTTGAACGGCAGAAGGGGCACTTGTCAACCTTTAAGCTACATTTCCAGCAAATACTGTTCCCACAAAATGTGCACGAATATATTCCAGCACCTTGGAGTGTTTCGAGGCACACTGCACACTCCAGTATTGTGTCCAGCTCAGCACAGTTTGCGCACACCATCTTCCCAGGGTTGGTTCCACTGCTCTCAGATGTGCAGTGGAGAAGTTCGCTGGCTTCTCGTGGAGGGAAAATGCTCACTGAAACAAAAGAGTAGATATTTCATGTACTCTACTGTCGGACTGCTTACAAAATAGTCGGAGTCGTGTTAAACCAGATACCATCAACTGGGTAGTCGTAGAGACACTTTGTGTAACTTGAAACATTCCAAAGTAGTGTTTTACTTCACATTTTACAGACCTAAGAAAAAATAAGGCCAATATGTTATAACATTTCAAAAATGTCAAACTGTATATATTTTCATAAGACTACCACATATGACAGCAAACGTTCTTTAATGCTTTAAGTTACTCCCCATTTTCAAAGTATAACTTACCTAGTCAATGGAATCAAGTTTCAATTTATACAATTTTCTATCAAGATAGTAACTTACAAAAATTATAGACAAAAAGAGAGTGAAAGTATGTATGCATATAAGTTATGCACAACAAACCATTGACAAAACCATTGTAAGTTACATCGGTTAGCTCATACTTTAACAGAAATCCTCTAGCTCAGAAAAATCTTCAAGTAAGCATTAGTCTTAGCATACACTCTATTCAACTACTCAATGCACTTTAAGCTAAGTTTTAAAAAGAATGTATCAAATGTATATCCATATTTGTTAGGTTTTAAATTTTTTTTGTCCAGGTCATCTGAAGGGAGGCGATCCCACTTTTTGAAAGCTGAAGCTGTGATCTCTTGCTGGGTTATAACAGTGTGTACACTATGCTTGAGCATATTCTGTTCATGTTCAGTATATTTCGGGCCTGGCAACATTGCAGACCCATTACATTCATTGTTTGACTCCTAGAAGAAGGTTTGCATCAACCCCGCTCAATGTGGTCTTGTGTTATCATCCACAAGAATAAATTTATTGCAGACTTCTTCATGGAATGGATGCATATAGTTGGTCGCATCTTATGGATTTAATGCTAGCCTGACAATGTGCCATCAAATGCCACGACAGCATCTACCTTTCCAATACTAGGCCTATCCTCGCCCAAAACATAACTGACCTCTTGGACATGGCTGAAGCCTTGCATAAGAAAATCCTCTCACCCCCAAATCCTTGGGCAATGACTGTCGTGGTGGAAAGAGACTAGCTTTGTCAACAGAACAACCCAACTCTGCACATCCCCAAACCACAGTGTACTTGGGCCCACTTCAAACAAGTAACTCTGCGATGGCCGAGAAAGAAACACAATGGAGGAGCCTCTATGTGTACTGGACCCTAGCATACCAACTATTCCTAACGTTGTAGAATGACACTCGCACAACTGAAGCACATCACAAGTCAGCTAGGAGCTCTGTGGCAGTCACCTTTTGGTGCTTATGATCACAAAGTCATCTTCAGCTGCTGTTGTGGAGTGAGGACAACCTGCCCTCTGACAGTCTGACAATGTGTCTGCTGTACTTCCTCCATACTCGGAACATGTCACTTTGGTCGACTCCACTGTTGTTTGCAACAGCTGACTACGTTAGGCTTTCCAGTTTAACAGTGTGATAGATTGCCTAGGCATGTTAATGTGACTGACTTGTTGAGTAAAATTGAACTTTAAAGCTGCTGCCTCCTTGAAACATAACAAGCAACAATTTTTATACACTTGCAAAAAAAATTCTTAATACATGCAGAACAACCTTTGTACACAACAAGCACTACCCCTGACTTCAGAGTCTGTCTTTGACTGTCCCTGGCTGGAGAGGTGGCGACTGGAAGGAAAAGAAGGCGTAAGTGAGTGATGGAACTGTGTGTGCCTAAAGCTTTTGGTTGTTACCGAGGGCTTTACCAAGACCAACCAGGCCAAAACACTACCTGTCGACTCTTCTACCGTAGTCACCAGTTAAAGAGAGGATGCAACTGGTTTCATTAAAGGGCGCTATTATGCTGATGTTTGAAAACTATACACTATAGAGGGTGATGAACGGCATTACAAAAGTCTCAAATAAAAAATGTTTATTTTTTAAAGTACAGTGGGCCTAATACATGCTTACACAAAACTGTGTCTGACTAGTACATATAACAGTTTCTAAGACTGTTAGGAGGCCTATAGTATAATTTCATTTCTCTGGGGTTTTATTTATGACATGTGTTTGTTGTATTGTTTTGCCTGTTCTTCATTTTAAGTGTTTTAATGAATACATAAACACATTTGGTTTATCCAATGTCACTAATAAAATAAGACAATTTAAAATTCTTTAATTACTGTACAAAGAATATTATTTTATTATTCCTATCACCCATCTCACTTTCCTGAATTTTTACATTATTTTACAAACTACTCATATTCACTAATTTTTAAATAATAAATCACATAAGGGAATCGCGCCTAATGTCAGTCAGCAAGTTTTCTCTGGTATCTCTTGTTGTTTCCCCGGCTCTCCATTCCAACACTGCTCCATGCTCACCTCATGAAACCCTCCTTCCTCCCCCCCACTCCACATTAATAATTAGATGTAGGCCCTAACACTATTTAAAAATTTGAACTAAGCTAACAGTCTCTCTCTCTTCACTGTCGCCTATTTCCTGATGTAGGCCTACTCCTCGATTCTGGGGAAGAAAGACGGACGTTACATATTGCAACAAATCTTCAGTTCCTACTGGTTCTTCCTCCGCTCTTCCCCTCCTCTCTTGCCGAGGCGACATCAAAGTGAAGGAAGTGGTTACCGGTTAAGTAGGCGGATGAGGCAGGTCAGTTCCACAGAAAGATTGCGTGTACATGACGTCACGCCCGTTCGCGCCAAGCCTTGAACGACAGACAACTACTAAATCTGCGAAAAAGAGCTGTTTGGTCCTCGCGCTTCAGCCACAAATGCCTCGATTTAAAAAAGTGTCGGTGAGAACTCATTAAGTATTCAGGGTCTCCGTAACCGTGGAATACACTACGTTCATATAGTTGAAACAAATGTTGGTTGAAACGAGAACGCCTTTCACCCTTGAGACTGCAGACTTGTGCGAATCTAAAGCCGCGTACACACTTGCGAGCCGAGCGGTTCGCGAACTGCTCGTGAGAAGCATGCTCGCCAGTTTGTACACTGTCCCGAGCGACATACGAGCGCCTTACGAACCGCTCGCGACGATCCGAAGGAAGTCGGTTTTTTCGACGAACACAAAGGGATTCGCAGCGCTAGTTTGGATGTTTGGATGCATGTTCGTGTGTTTAGACAATTCTCGCGAACCTTCCTTGCGATCAGTAGACTATCATCCGCTCGTTGTAGGTTGTTTGTTGGTTCGGCTGTCCAGTGGATCGCTGGAGGTTCTTTGAAACTAATTTTACCGCGAACACGTCGCGAGCGGCTCACGAGCTATTCGCGAACCGCTCGGCTCGCAAGTGCGTGCGCGCCCTAAGGTATAGCACTTATTTTATTTTCACTCGTTTTATTTTATAATTCTAGTCGGCCAGTCAGCGCATGGTTACGGTAAATTTGTGCATTTATGAAAGATTATTTTCGAACAATACCCGAACACAAATCTACTTCAACTTCAAAGCAAGTTAATTTGTTTTATTGGGCTGTACGTCTCGTTAGTGCGGTAATTAGAGACCGTTACAAACAACTTTACACAGCAGTATCAAAGAAAGGAGTCGGCCATGGTCTATGTTAAACCATTCCAGTATTCACCAGGACAGATTTCGACAAACCATGAAAAACCGAAATTGGAATGGCCGTAGCAGGGAATCGAACCCAGGTCCTCCTGAATGCGAGTCGAACATGTTACTGTTGCGGCACATCGCTCCGTGTATATCGTAGGGATGGACGATATGGTAGCCTATTTTAAAAGGATGCAGTTTCGGTTTGTAAATTCGAATGACTGTTAATGAAATTGTGAAAAACTATAGGCCTACTAGGTGGGTTCTGTCAGTTTCTAGTCTTCAGGTGCACGTGGCTCTAGGATCCGGGGAATATATTCTTGCTTTATCGATGTACGTTCAACTGTTAAAAAATCATTATTTTATATTTGTACGAAATAATATTAGTTTAGTATGACGTTACTAATGACTACAACTATCCTCCAATGGAAAATTGTTAGCATGCATAGTATTATCATTACGGTGTGTCAAAGTCAAAATTTGCATGTCACTGCAACATTCACCCAACGAAAACCAACAGTTACCCGTCTGAAATAAAATTATTTATGCTGAAATAGTACGTTACATAAATTTAACCAACTAGCGCTTGCCTTGCACGCAGAATATGTTTCGTACCAAGTCCAAATATCTAATCGCATTGTTCTACTTTTTACTGTAATCACCGCGCACCAAATAAAATAAACAGCTGGTCAATAAATTCGCGTAATTTCTACTCTTATTAGATTGTTATAAAATAGTCTCGGGAGCAATTTCCGCGCTGCCAAAGAAATATCTTGTAATAGTTCCGAAGCTGTAACACAGAATTTTAATTATTTTACGAACAAGTATATTTTCGCGGGGACATTGTCTACGTCTTCACTGAACGTAAATTTCGTCTCTGTCGAAATGACGTTTAGATGTAGTCTTTCTTAATAAACTCATGTTACCGAGTAATAGCACAATCTTATTAAGGGGTATTTATCCCCACCACCTTGGATTTATCTGTTTTTTTTTCTCGATAACTTCTGTTCCAGTCCATGTATCAAAATTTTTGTCACAACAGGGCATAGATACAAACTTAATCGATTTTCTTTAATTTCTGGAACCATAATATATTCATTATTTTGCACCGGAAACAGCTGAAAAGGAAAAATTGCTTTATTTACGGGAGTGACTACAGGGGCCACACAATTAACAGAAATAATGCCATATGGATTCCAAAAAGTGAATGAAACAATAAACTATGCCTTGTCAGCGTGAAAAAGGCAAAACAATGTGTCTATTCCCTGATTTATAAGAAAAACTGTAAAACCAATCTGTTAGGGAGGGATCAACCCCCAATTCTCAGCACACGTTAATCAGTACTAGTGTATAACTATCTCGCTCGAGAGAGAAACTGAAATGAATGTCTAGCTCTTACCAACACTTAATAATGCTCATTTGACTTAGCTGCTGTTAATTACGATACCTATATAGATGTTAACGACGCAACATTGTTCGTCTCTGCATGGTGGTAAACAAAGTGGAAGTCATTCATGCAAACACAATCCATCATAATTTCAGTCCTCGCTAATACTCAGGAGCATCGATAGGAGCGAGCTTGCTATGTTTCAGAAGCCGCGGTGAAATGACGCATTTGTCTTTTATTGTGTTCTCCATTGCTTGGACACGTGATATATTTATTTATTTATTTATACTTTCATCACATCCACAAGCAAAATACCACAACACAACCCCGCACACTATCTTGCCCTTCATACCACGCCTCATACCATGTCGGAGTTTCTAGTAAGATGTTTTCTGTAAAATCAATGTTTGCGAGTACGCATTATGTTCGTAAATAAGTGTTCTGGGACATACACTATCTTTCCATTCCAGGAAATGTAAAATATAATTATATGTAGACGCCACCTTTGACTTCAGTTCTACAGTATGTTATTAGAGAGAAAAAATAGCGAAAATTGCTAAAAATCGCACTTTTATGGCACTGACCCTAAGTTTCCTAAAAGCACAGTATAAAAATACATCCTGGCATTTGTAGTTCAATTCTTTAGTTCTTTACACGTGCAATTATAACGCACCAATACATGTCTAATTTGCGAGATATTGGACTAATGACCAAGATCGGCCGCGGGCTCTGAGACAGACTCTTTACTCGTTCATGACTTGCCTCATCGCCTCTATGATTATTATTTTTTTCCTAACCTACCCTAATCTAGTTTTACGGTGGAGGTCCGGGGAGGAACGGGACCTAAGTGCGTCTCAGAGTTGAGCCCCATACGCCTACAAGGCAGGGTTTTTATGCAAGAGGGCGTGCATCGCGGCAGAAAGGGATTGGGCAGATATGATCACGTTTGGGGCCATGGCTACCTCCCTAATATAAAGTGTACCTATAGCTTAACCTTCAGCTCAGAAGAAAGAGAAAACCGGCGTAGACACCGTAAACAACCCTCTTGACAGAATAGGAGTGTAACCACTCAGTAGTTACATCACATACTGGGTACATGCATTCAAAATAAACGGGCACTGGGTTAAGAGGGAAGGTCCAGGTTCCTTTAGTGGAATAGTGAAGTTCGAGGGGGGCGGGGGAGTGAACTGTCATTTATCGCATCTATAAGTAAGACGTTCAACTATCATCTGCCGTTCCCTTGAGAACTTCTCTTTAAAAAGTTTACGCGAATCAACCACGTCTAAGTTATCGCTTCCCAGCACACAGCAAGGCCAACGTAAACGAAAGACGGTTCCACTCTTTGGACGGCTCTCTGTAGTTTAACCGGATGACCAAAGAGGATACTCACCCACGGAGAAAGATGACTTGCGGGAAGAGAACATGGGCTTCCTGGGCCTCGGCAGCTCGCGAGGGTCGTTACGCCGCCCGCCCACGACGTCCATATCCACGTAACGTGCTCCTGGGCTCGCCGCCTCTTGAGACAGGAAACGTTGGCTCTATGACACAAACATCAACGTCAAAACAACCTAGCCATGTATTCTATTGCAGAAAACTGCGTGGATGGGGGAGTGAAGGCTGCTCTCATAACAAGCCACCAGACTCTAAAATGCCATAATGTGTTTTCGAATATCCTACCGGTGCGTAAAATTTCGCACGAATTTATTTTAAAACATCTCGCTCTTATGTTTTTCTATTCGCAACCGACTTTACAAACACATCGTGATATAACTAAGCAGAACTACTAGGCCAGTGTTGCTCTTAACGAAGTTTACATAGAAAGTTAGCCATTGATCTGAATTATTTGATTTCCTATAGAATTACAGGGCAATAAACAGCACACATCTTGAACCTAAATCTTGGTCAGAGACCTAACCGTCTATATAAACTAAGACCGTGCCTGATAAGCTGTTTCTTGACCAAGTGTTTACACAAATCGCAGAACTTATCTTAATATATATTATATGCCGTACCTTGTCAATCAGTTATTCAAGCACTGTAGCACTTTCTTTAGCCGTTTTGTATTCCACAACATAATCGAAGACCTCGGGAGTAAATAATGATAACCATCATTACTGTAATTTTCAGCTTAGGTGCAATAAAGTACGTCAACTCGGTACAAAAGCGTTACATACATTTATCATTCATTATGTGGTTCAAAATAAACTACCTAAGTATTTTGTAAATAAGTAATTCTTTTAAACTTACGGATAGAATTTTTTTTACATCGGCTGTCGTACAATGTGGTTCATAAACATCGGCTGTCGTACAATGTGGTTTATAATTATGTTCTCCCGAGGTCTTATTGTATCTGCTCACCCTGCTGTGCTTCAAATGCGTAGCAGCAAATTGCGAAATTTTTTTTTTGACGAAACTATTTAACAAGCGTATATTAACATTTACGAAAAGAATACACGCTTCAAACTGTGCCGCTACAGTTTTAAAAATTCGGCACGTTTATCAGAAACATCATTTTAGGGCCCCTCAAGATGGTAGAAAATGGGTTTTCCAGACTACTGTATACGGAATAATACTACTAAACTGTACTAATTATTGTATGTAATATTCCACAGGTGTAGAATTTCGGTCCAAAACAGTTGCAATCAAACTCCTTTCTGCTACGGCAATGTTTCTTGCAATATAAAAGTTAACAGTTAGGACTTAAATTAAAAAATGAAAAAAAAAAAAAAAAAAAAAAAAAAAAAAAAAAAAAAAAAAAAAAAAAAAAAAAAAAAAAAAAAAAAAAAAAAAAAAAAAAAAAAAAAAAAAAAAACAGAATCGCAGGCTACTAAATTTCAAATCGATCAGACCAGTAGAATTGCTCACACATTCGCCATAAAAAAAAACTAGAAAAGAGCTGATGATCTTAAAACGGCTGAACATATTTCCTTGAATCATAACCAAAACACTCTCGATCAAGTCACCTTTCAAACAAAAAAACTTTATCAAATTCGGTTCATCCGTTTAAGAGCTATAATGCCACAGACAGACATACAGATACACAGAGACAGACACGTTAAACTTATGCCTCTCTCTTTGCGTCGGTGGTTAAAACAACCGGATTCGAAAAACACAACAATATAGAAACTAGCATTAGACTTTGAACTAGGCTGCCCACGAATAGAATAATTTGGTCACCGCTTAAAGTTCCATAGGGAAAGGATAAAAGCAAAGCACTGCAAGCCAGCTGAGTGGCTTGCGTGATGAGGAGACCACTCCACTGATTTTATGCCTCACACACACAAACGCAGCCTACGTTTCGTAACTATTCTTTTCCGAGAACCGCTGCGCCTGCAACGTCAGAGCTCAGAAATGTGCTTGGTTGTGGTAAACCACAACCAAATTAGCCACTAGACGTATAAAAATGGAAAATGTGGTATAAAATAAGTTTCCCTGAGCATGTATAAGGGTGGATATGAACTGTAGCCAACCGATAAATCTCAGGGGGTGGTTGATTCCTTGGGCAAGATGAGATGAAGAGCGTATATGACAACGATTAATTTAAACATAACAACCAAGGGGAATAGTCAGCTTTGGAAAAATGCTGTTTAAAGCTATATCATAAACATGATTTAAATTTAATTAGGAACCTCCGAACAGTGTTTTATGTCACCGAGAGCTTCAGTCGAAGAGCATCCCTTCAATTTCACCTACCGCCATATTGACAATAACCAGAGAGCCCACTCTCTTATAGGCATATAATTTTACTACCATCAATATGTAGACTTACAGGTCATGTTCAGAACTGTACGAAATATGTACGCGTTTGTTCAGTGGGTTGTTACATTATTAAGTTGCTTTGGAACCTGCGGTATTTGTTCCTGTACACGTCTAATTACAACTGGCAATGAGTAGAGATGGTGAAATTTCGCGAATTCAATTACCTGTATGTTAGAACCAAATATCCTATGCATACTCGAGCCCTGTCCATTCGTCCATTGTCTGCTGTTCCACTGAGTAGCAGCTAGTGAACAAATGGTCGGCACTTGAGTATGCATAGGATATTTGACATGCAGATCACTGAATTCAGGAAATTTCACCATCTCTAGCAATAAGTAAAATACAGTTTAGAATTTCAGTTATAAAGAGCTCACATCTACTTTATTAAAGAGTTCAAAAATTTTTCACTTAATTTTTTACACAGAATTAGGCCTACCTCACGAAGTTTGGTCGGTACAATATATATTGAGTGCGTATATGAGTGGAAGGGTAGCTGTGAAAACGTTTTAGTAGATTTACATTATAAAACAGAAAAGTAAGAGCAAAACATAGTATAAACCTGAAAATGTAATCACAATGTTTTGAAGTAATGCTTACAACAACCCGGATATAAGTACAACACTGAACTTGGGGCAAATTTGAATGCGCATGGGAGTTATTTAGAACTTTTACTTTCTGGTTATTTACAAACCTGTGAGTTTAAAAGTTTACTAATTTCACAGTCACAGTGAAAAAAAAATATTGGGTCGGGGAGACCGAATAACTTACTTATATAATATACAATATTAGACATAACATACAATATGTTATTGACAACATTGTAATTAAAGAAAATAAAATAATTAAAATCAGTCTTTCTAGTCACATAGCAAACTAAAAAGTTACTACTGCAAACTTACCAAGAACTCTCGCTTGCGTATGAATTTGATTAACTAGTTAAAATTCTTTTTACGTGCCATCAAATAAATTCAGCCAAATAAACCTCGGGTTTCGCAATAATTTAAAGCATATTACCAGTTTAGCTGATAGCATGACGTATGTTACTACCCTAAATAAAACTAGTGAAACTTATCTTCAACGAAGGCCCGGAGGAAGTTGTGTCGTGGCTTGTACGATAAGCTTCCTCCTAAGCTTCTGGTATAAGACAACGCGAGACGAAGACAATCTGAATATATGCGCGAGGTGAATTGCTGCCTGCCAATTTCTTCCCATCTTAAAAACGACACTTCAGTCACTGTTTCGAGTGTATTTTTTTTTTGCGTACATAGACACAGTGGGCATATGTGGAATAGTTTATTTAAAAAAAAAAAGTATTTACGAACACGCTGCAACGCATTTTAAGCACGTGGTAGGCAAGGCCCTTAAGAATTTTCTATAAAGAAAGGAGGAGAGGTCTGGGCCCCATGGACCCCCCCCCCTTTTTTTTTTCGGTTACGTCTTTGGAGCACTAGAGTAGACAATCCCAGCTCGGAAGGAAGACCAACACAAGCTGCGGATAGGACACTGACCGCCGAAACTTATTTTTCCACCAACTACTGTAAACTACAAAAGTGTCTGAGACCTATATCCGTCTCGGGGCGCGTCACCGTCTAGACATGCAGGAAACGTTGAGAACAAAGAAATATTCATCTCGCAGCCGTACTAGAATTGGCCAAACATGGTCGCAATTGAGGCCATGTGTACCTACCATGTTAGCTAGCTGCAATACAGGCTCTGCCTACCACAGAAACCTGACAAAAGCAAGCTCAGGGATTTACTTCAATTAAATCAGTGTTCTTACGTATGCCACCACCGACTTTTTTTGTTCACTTCCGTGGCCAACGTTGCTATAGGATACTCTATGCTGGGTTTCCAATACCCTGAGAACTATGAACAAATTAGTATTATCATGATCATAAAGCTCTGAAACACCTACTCATTAAATTTTTCCAACATGTTTATGCGTCTCAAAGCAGAAAATTTTGTCCGAAAGCGATACCATGAAAGCCGAATGTGCACCGCGGAATATAATTTAAGGCACTGCTCTCTTGTTTCTACTCTAGAGATTTTATATTTTTACGCTTAACGAGAGAACATGAAAAATCTGTTTGGCAGTTTCGTTTGAAATAGTTTTCTCCATGTTAGCTGATTTTTTCATGGCAGTAAATACTATGGTATTAGCTAATTATGTAATTAACTAAATTCGGGTTAGTTGATTTTATATTCGAAACTGTATAGCCTAATTTTTAGTGGTTTGTAAAAATCAGCTATCGCGGCAAAAATCACTTTTAACAAAATTGCCAGACAGATTTTTGATATCTGCTTTCGTTTCTTGTGGTCATTTATGGAGGTGGCAATAATGTAAATAAAAATCTAGCAGCAGATGTTGACTTAAGGGTGCTCGGTATGGTATGCTAAACAGTGAGAAACATGTATACTGTTATTGATCATTATTCAGAGAAAAAATCAAGTTAAAGTATATCGTTTTCGGAAATTGGTATCGTAAAGTCGTATAACTGTCTAAGACATTTGATATATATAAAAAACTTTTAACTTTTTAAAGAAAAAATCTGGAAAACAAGCCATTTTTTAATAATTTAGTTAATTGTAGTAGAGTAATGCAGCACGAATAACACATAAAACCATGTCTTAGACTTGTACCTTACCATGCTCTATAGTATGTTGCAATCGGAACATTTCTGGAATAATTATTATCCTGTAAAATCATTAATTTTAATTAAATAATTTCAATTTTTTACCCGACGAAAACAGGACATCTACTAGTGGAGATATGTTGCTTCTATCCCCAGTACCTCGAGTGAACGCGGAGCAAGAGAGGATAAGGACGTGGCAACTCATGTTACCAAAACTGACAGGGATTATCTGCAGGGCCCGATCTATCAGCTAGAGACCGATTCTCACGAAAATTCCTTCAGTCGGGCGGTAAAGACGAGTGAGGTGTCTATTCAGTTTTATTTATTTATTTAATTCGACTTATTTTTATATGTGCCGAAGTTACGACAATATTTCTCTAAAAATTACAAAACAAATTGCGAAACACAAATGAGAAAAAGAGGAAAAGAAAACATTACATTAGTCGTTCGCAATTCAATCACGCACAGATTCACACCAGTGCATAAAAATATAAGTAGACTTGTATTTTATTTTGAATATAGCCAAACTTTTTTTTCTGCGACATTGTACATGAAAACGAAGTGTTCAGTTCAACTAAGGTTAATTCTACTACGGGATAGAGAGAAGATATGTTTTCTTATGGGAGAGCTTGGCACAAGGAACATTTCTGCCACTAGTTTCGCTTCAATCGCTAATGTACCGGATAAATACAAAACTGTAGTAAATTTAAATTAAAAAAAAAAAAAAAAACTTGGAAATGATAAAAGTATTTCAACTCAATTTAAAGAGAAAAGAACCCGATTTCGCGTTTTAAATTATTAATGTAATGTAACTTAAAATTCAGGAATGCTCTGTGATTGAACATACTGGTGCACTACCGATACCAGCTCAAGCGGCAGAAACTTTCCCTGCGACAAACTTATAACATTGATCTTTCTAACCTGTAGTACTAGTAGGATTATCCTTAGTTCAACTCAAAGACCGTGTCCAAAACGACTATTTAGGTTAGTGAATCAACCACGCGACCAGGTTAGTGCAGTAAATATTTTGGGATTTAGGGTATAAAATTTACTGAGGTGAAGTAGCATTCAAAATTCCCTAATATTTCCATACATTCGTTGGCTGCTGTTTATTTACGTGTTGTTTAAGCTGAAAAACATATACGTACCCATTAAGACATTACTAACGTAAATTAAAAGTTATGTTTATGTTATTTGTATGTAGCAAATACAATAATTTTGAAATAAATATCGTATTTCCTAAATAAGTCAACCCTAAAACAAAATAAGTACTATCGTAGAATTCGTAATTTAGGATGTGAAAGAAACATCTAATTAGCTTATATAGAATAACGAATAGAAAATTTATTCAATAGTGAAAAATAATAATAAAAAACATCGAAATATCAACAAAAGCTTTGTTTAGGCGGTCTACACCTAGCTGCAACTTTTACGACTTCTACACCCAAACTGCAACGTCAAGATTTTCTTGCCGCAAGTGACGTTTTGGTTATAACAATAAAAGCGTTCAAGCTGTGGGTGTAACTACACCTTAAACACCCGGTAGCTATACCTTCTACACCATCTCTGCGAGGTGGAGTAGTTTGGGTGTAGAAGTCGTAAAGCAGAATTCGGCGCTATTTTCGAAACGTGTTACAAGTAGCTGTGTTGTTTTGAGAAGTTCGCTTTCCAGTTTTGAATCAGAACATCCGCTATATAATAAAAACTGTATTCAGTTTGATCTGGGCGGTGTGAAAAATAAAATTGCTATTTGTATTGCTATTTATGGTAACGTTTTGTGGGTTATGTTACTACTTGTTATGAATATAATTATATCAACTCGTAAAACTAATACAATTAATTTAAGAATGGAGATTCTGTTTCCTGTAGAACTACCTGTTATGTGACGTACGAAATGAGCTGCGTAAAGGTTATAGGACGAATTTTTTTTTTCCAAATTCGTAATTCATGCAAAATATTGTACACATTTGCTATAATAGGTGCTGTAACAGGACGTTCATCATCGGATTCATCACCTGCATGTACCTTTTCCCGCATTAAAATATCTCGCAATATTTACGTTTACTGCCATGTCACTAACACAGAAAATAAACAAAACAATTCACACTCAACTACACAGGCGTCCAGGCGGACTTTCTGATCCTTTTGTCTCTGACGATCTGTCCACTACACCCAAGTCACCTCTGGATGTAGAAGTTGTAAAAGGTGCAATCCGCCTGAACAAAGCTAAGTATATAGCTTCCAACTTTGCCGCACGCAGCACTGTTTCATAACGTTAGAATCTATCCACTCTAAATTCCCAAACACTAGATATTTAAAAGCTTCGTTTCGGACATGGCTAGACAGGTAATGTTGGCCAGACTGTCTGCACTCACTATACACCTTCACGTAGCAGCAGTTCGCGAGAGGAATCGGTTATCGGCGCAACAATCTCCGTGCGTATCGGGTCACACACTGCTTGCTCTTGGACTCGCAGTGGAAGAAGGGTCTAACGAACATCCAAGAAAATCTACAAAGGGTAACCTAGTTTGCTGGATTGCCCTTATCGTGCCCGAAAGCCTTAATGTATGAAGCGCCTACTTCCCACACTGAACCATACAAATGTGGCTGTGTGCATTATATCTCTAAGATATGACCTTGTGCCAAACTCATGTGTGAATCTTGCAATTCAGGACACAAACAAAAAAATTAGACATACCGGCTCAAAATACAGTTTTGTAGAAGTAATTGACGTGACTAAACTGCCGAGAGACTGTTTCACTCGACACGGACTACACACAAACAGTAGAGGTAAAAACGAGATTGCGAACATAATTTTAGATGTCCTTGAAGCAAACACCTTGAAAATTAAGTCTAGCAAAAAAGCCATAATTTTACCTGAAGTTGAACATGTAAAAAAACTGTTAACAGGCCCTATAAATGAGATTTCTTGCCTTCCAATACGAAAGTCATTAGGGCCTAATATAATTACTAGTATTAACCCAGGTAATTTCTAGTAGGTATGACAAAAACAAACCCTTCTGCCAATTTCAACAAAAACTACAACTCCCACAGCAGCAGCATCAACAGCAGCAGCATCAGCAACCCCAACAACAGCAGCAGCAACCCCAACAACAGCAGCAACCCCAACAACAGCAGCAACCCCAACAACAGCAGCAACCCCAACAACAGCAGCAACCCCAACAACAACAGCAGCAACCCCAACAACAACAGCAGCAACCCCAACAACAACAGCAGCAACCCCAACAACAACAGCAGCAGCAACCCCAACAACAGCAGAAACCCCAGCAGAAGCAGCAACCACAGCATCAGCAGTAGTATCCTCATTACCAACTCCCTAGCCTGCAAGTTCATTACATAAATCAGCAGCTACAACAAAGTCAGGTACATACAGATGATATTGACTCGTACAAAACAAAATACTTTGTGGACAAAATATCAGTATTTTATCAGAATATTCGCAGTATACGAAACAAATTTGATGAATTTTTGTTGTCTATTGATAAATTTAAAGATGAAGTACATGGTGATATACATGTTACCGGTATATGTATTAGTGAACACCATTTGAGTTATGATCAGATTTCTTCATTTAACATTCCAGGTTATGTTTTGATTTCTAAATTTTGCGGAAATAATTCTTTGGGAGGAGGAGCACGCCTGTATAAAAAAAGCAACCTCGCTTCTGAGGTTGTTGATTTGGAAGGCTTTTGCATCGAAAAGTATTTTGAATGTGCATCGGGTATTATTAACACGCATGGAAAAAAGCTGATATCAATTGTCATGTATAGAGCCCCTTCAGACAACTTTTCTAAATTCATAAATCGTTTGGAATATGACCTTAGTAAATTATATCACGATAACTTATATTTCATTATATGTGGTGATTTCAATATAAACTTTTCAACCGATAGTCAGCAACTTCAACAATTAATCTCGCTACTGGATACCTTCAATCTAATGCACACAGTAGATTTTCCAACAAGAATAGGGGACAGCTGTAGTTCAACACTTGACAACATTATTATTAGTAACTCTTATAAATATTATGAGATTATGCCTTTGTATAATGCGCTTTCTGACCATGATGCGCAGCTTTTATAATTAAGCAACACACTAGTACGTAATTATTCTACTTCCTACAAAACAAGAATTATCAATAATCAAACAATTTCAGGTATATGCTAAATGGAATTGATTCGACAGATGTGTATAGATGTGCTGATCCTAATACTTAATTTAACAAGTTTCGTGATATTTCCCGCAGAACATTTGAAGCCTGCTTCCCTAAGACTGCACTCAGAAGTCGGCAACACTAAAAAACGCGTTGGTTAACAAATGGCATACTAACCTCATGTAGAGGAAAATGTCAGCTATATCAAGATTGCAAAACAACTAATGATGCCACTCTGACATTATTAGAAATATTGTAAAGTATTGAAAAAAGTCCAAGTCAAAGCTAAACAAATGTATAATGATAGGCTAATACTTTCTTCTAGCAACAAAGCTCATACAACATGGAGCATCGTTGACCAACACATTGGAAAGAAACGTAATTCCAATACCCATGTCACTATTGAAGAAAACGGTGTAAAGCGTGATATTCCTTTTGAAGTTACTAGCATTTTTAACAAACACTTCATAAAAACAGCTGAAAAGATAGTTAATAAAATAGGTTTCTCCAATGACCCACATTAATGTCAGAAAAGCTTACACACCACCTTTTCCCAATATAATACTAGATGAAACAACACCTCACGAGATTTGTGACGTAACCAGATCATTGATCAAAAAATCTTCGCACGGTTTTGATGAAATAAGCAATAAACTCTTAAAACAATGTATTGATATTATCAGTATAACACTATGTCATATCATAAATCATCCCATGATGTCAGGGAATTGTCCTGATCGACTGAAATTTGCAATAATAAGTCACATACATAAAAAAGGTAATAAAAATTGTGTTGACAACTATAGACCAATTGCATTGTTGCCAACTTTTGCTAAAATTATTGAAAAAAAAAATTTCCAATAGAATTCTTTCTCATTTAAATAAATATAATATTCTAACAAATAACCAATATGGTTTTAAAACTGGAGTTTCCACCATTCAAGCAATTTTTGAACTGATGACTTATATTTTAAATGCGTTAAATAACAAAAAAAATCAAATAATAGGAGTATTCTGTGACTTGTCAAAAGCTTTTGACTGCGTAAATCACAGCATATTATTGAGAAAACTGGAATATTTAGGAATAAGAGGTAGCGCTATGATTTGATTTTGTCTTATCTATCAGACCGGAAACAGAAAGTGGCCCTTCGTGACAACCTATCTGGTAGTTCTGTACATTCTAATTGGGATACAGTGCTTAATGGAGTTCAAGGTTCCATTCTGGGACCATTACTTTTCCTTATTTTTATAAATGGCCTGGCTTTAATAATGGATTGTGGAGCTAAAGTAGTCCTATTTGCTGACTAGACTAGCCTAATCATAAAAAGTACAGATTTAAACTGCTTATACAACAAGTGTAACATAGCCTTCACAAAACTAACAGAATGGTTCGCCGCTAATAAATTCATACTTAAAGTAGACAAAACCAAGATCTTACAGTTCCATGCAAGTAATAAGCCCATGCAGGAATATTTATTTAATTATTTATTTATTTGGACGTTTTCAGCGCCCTCGAACAGCACAAGGTCTTTGTAGAAGAACACGAGAGAAAAGGGGTAGAAATCCTAGCATTCGCTTGGAGAGCTTTCGGAAAACACACGAAAACCGAAATCAGGATGGCCGTAAGCAAACAACAGCAGACGAATTTACGGAGCTATTTGGGATTTAGTTTGCTACTTCACCTCAGTATGTTTAGGTAGGCCTACATAATATTGATCAAGAGACCAAGTTAGGTGACCAACTGTACTATTGTGGACATACGCCACTGCAATATATGTCGTCCCAGAAATATTAGAATGAGACTAAGAAAAACAAACAACGAAAAATGAAAAAAAGAGAAAACAAGCCTAGTTGGCTCTAGTCAACACATCCATACACCAAAACAACAGAACATTAAAGATTCCATAAGGACAACAAATAAAGATGTAAAAACCAACCAAAAATAAAAGTCGAAATACAAAATAATGTATAAAACTCAGGACATCACAATTAAGACAGTACAGACAATACTGGGACGAATATAATAATGGACACAAGACAGGATAACAACGACGACACAGACAACAAAATAGACTACGAAGATGAAGACACAAAAGAACACAGTAGATTTCCAAAGGCCGACTTTTCACGACGTTTCTGGGATTTCTGGGACGATAAAATGGTATGTTCTCCACATGAAATTGCAGAAACAGTTAATACATAATATGCAAATATTGTTGATAATCTAAAAATTAACTTGTCTAAGAGAAGCAAGGCTGACACTTGTCTGAAGTTTGCATACCCCAATTCATTTCCTCAAATTAAAATTACTCCTGTGACATCTAAAGAGGTTAAATCTATTATTGAATCACTAAAACCAAAAAGTTCATATGGTTTTGATGGCATCTCTAGTATACTACTTCAAAAATGCTCCGATTTGATAAGTGAACCTTTAAGTTTTATTTGTTACCGTAAACCGGGGTTACTTTGACCTAGTGGGGTTACTTTGACCACTCAAAATTTTGGTTTTTATATCGTTTAGTGACGAAAGTTTCAAACATTAACAATAAGGATGAATGAAAGTTTTTAAAATACTCGGCTCAGATTATTTGTTTATTTACAAGAAAACCCAAAAACTAATATTTTTAGTGGTCAGTGTAACCCTGAAAATGGTCAAAGTAACCCCGGTTTACGGTAATAATATGTTTGATAGAGGAAATTTTCCAGATAGACTGAAGGTTACAATAATCAAACCTCTGTTTAAAAAGAGAGATATAAGAAAAATGTTGAGAATTATAGACCCATTGCCTTGCTTTCAACTTTTTCTCAAGTAAAAGAAAAAATAATCTAGAATCAAATAAAATTATTTCCCTTCACAATTTAGTTTCAGACAAGGACTATCAATTAAACATGCAACTGATAGCTTAAACTCAACTGTACTTTATGCTTTAAATAGTAAAAATAATATTTAAGGAATATTTTGTGACCTTACAAAGGGCATTTGACTGTGTCAATCATGAGATCTTAATACATAAACTAAAGATTTATGGTATAAACAATAAGATCAAAACATTAATTAAATCATACTTATCATCAAGAACGCAAATAACTATTGTTAAAGATATAATAAAAATGGAGGATGCTCTATTCACTCAAGCAAGCAAATATAAAGAATGGTGTGTCACAGGGCTCTCTCTGTACTGGGGCCACTGTTTTTTGTGATGTTTATAAATTATTTGCCTAATTATTTGTAATCTAATTTTTTTTGTTTGCAATTTGATGTAAATACTGTTCTTTTTGCTGATGATACAAGTATTTTGCTAAAAGCAATGCCTTATGAACAATAACAAACTAAAGCTCAGTTAATGTATTCTGAGCTACTTAAATGGTTTTCAGCAAATATGTTACTACTTAATATTGAGAAAACCGGATATATAGAATTTCTTTCAGTTAACAAGGCTAGCTCGGATATATATGAAAGTCATAATGATAATCTGTTGACAAGGGTAGATTTTGTTAAGTTTCTTGGATTATATATTGATAAACATTTAAATTGAAAAAAAAAAAACATATAAACCTTATAAGTAACAAACTTAGTGCTGCATGCTTCTCACTTAGACATCTATCACATTTGATATCAAAATCACCCCTTAAACCAATATATTTCGCTTATTTTCATTCTATATTGTCATATGGAGTCATGTTTTGGGGTGTTTCAACAGATAGTTCAAAGGTATTCCTTCTGCAAAAGAAGGCTGTAAGGATTTTATGTAATAAATATCAAAGAACTCATGTAGACAACGTTTTAAAAATGAAAAAATACTTACCCTTTCAGGTCAATACATTTATGATATTCTTTCATATGTGGCTGACAATTTTAATAACTTTACTCCTAATAGTAGTATTCATAACTATAAAACACGTTCCGAGAGGAAACTACATTTACCGTGTACGTCTCTTGTGATGTATCAAAAGGGTCCTTATTTTTCTGCAATTAAAATTTTCAATTATTTTCCAGCAGCATATCGATAGCAGTGCTGGAGTGGCAGCATTGCTAGATTTAAAAGTAATGTAAAAAGTTTTCTATTGACTAATGCGTTTTATATTGTTAATGAATACTTTGAACACCTGAGCGAACCAGCTAACTATTAGGCTTACTAACATGTTTACTTGGATGTTAAATTTTTATTAAATTTTTTCTTTGTTGTTTTTTTATTTGGATATGTCTTATATTTTGATGTGTGATATTATGTACATTACTTATAGATAATTTAGTTTACTTGTAGTATATAGGAATGACTCCCCTCATATCCTTATTTAAGGATTAATCGGGGTTTAAAAAGATAATAAAACAATAATAAAGGCATATATAGCAATGGCGTATGTCCATAATAGTAAAGTTCGTCATTCTGTCCCATTGCAAGAAACAGTCAAAGACACCAAGTTAGGTATCTAAATTACGTTTTCGGACACGGCTATAGAAATAATGTCCCGAACAGTGTCGAGGGCAGAGTCATTCTCCAACTCGTAGCGAAGTGACGTGTCCACATGCAGTGAGGTGTCAGCGATGACGCGGTGGAACGTCACTGAGGACAACGGCAAGTTGAAGGTGTGGCCGTTACTCAACACATGCGCGCTGATGTGACTAAGTGCTTGACCAGAAGCACAGTGTATTAAGCGTACTCTTCTCGTTCCCAAAGAGAGATAGTGAGATAGAGAGAGAGAGAGAGAGAAGGGAGAGAGGCTAACTTTCAAGAACAAACTGGCGACATTATTCTTCTAATGCTACACATAAGCCTTCTCCGTGATTGGCTAGATATACTACATCCTGCGTAAAAGTACGCTTTTCGACAGCAGGTCAATGGCATTTCAGAAATGAAAACAATTATTTTATTTTTATTTAACAATTTTTTAAGTTACTGAATGAGTGAGTAGTGAAGGCGGAGCGATGTTATAAGCATAAAATATCCTGGAAACCGAACAATAACTTACAGCAGACTACAGAGAACATAGCCAACAGAACTGTTACTTGTTTGTGGGCTAGATTACCTGTGTCCGTATACTCTTTGTAAATACTTGTGCCAGACTTTGTTATTAACCAGGCGCGTCATTTAGGGGGGAGGGGAGGCCCCCCAGGATTTAGAATTTTAAGTGTATAAAATTAATTTTTTGTCTTTTGTTATTCAAATAATACTAACTTAAGCACATAAAACTGAAGTATTATTATGAAAGTTTATAATTTGCACGTGCTTAATTTAAAAAAAAACGCAACAAGGTCACTGTCGCCGAAAAAAAAATCTCCCCCCCCCCCCCAAGAAAAACCTGAAATGACGCCCACGTTATTAACCGTCATCTATTGTGCCTACACAATCATTGCATCTTGCCCCTCCCCGCCCCCACCCCAGAACACCGAGCCAGGTACGGAATTGGCAAATCAATTAACATGTATTCCGGAAGACCTGGGCTAGAGACCCTGTCCGGCCTTACTTATTTCCTGTCTTTTACGGTTTTCCCAAATGAATGCTGGGATGGTTCCTAATAGACCATGGCCGATTCCTTCCCCGTTTCCCATCTGTCCGAGCTGTTGGTTTTGTCTGTAATGACCTCGCCATCAACGAGACGTAGGGGCCTGCTTACCTTCTTATAGTTCATTAAAGGTAAAGCAAGCACTTTTGACGACCGTCTCAAAATATACTAACCACAGTCTCTGACGAGAAGTATGACTATGTTATTTAGTCACTCGACAATGTTTAAAATAAAAAGTGCTAAATTTACTATTATAGACTATGTGCCTTCCTTAAACCTACTCTGCGGAAGGAAACGCCACAAGGGCATGCACACACAGTGCGGTATGGCCTTCATACGGAAAGCGCTTATCATTCAGACATACAGTGCGAAACTGATGGACCACTCTGGCATTATGTTGGTGTTAGTCCTTCGCCACATTCCTTGATAGAATATACGTCTTGTGAAACGTCTCTAACTTCGGACGAAAGATAACAGTGAGTGCTGGATATCGAGCTAGTGTTGTCGAAGAGGAAGAATAGCGAAGATCAGAGCCCACAACTTACTGCAATGCCAACACTAGAAAGATGATCCTATCGTAGACTCCAAAAATTGTTCACTTTGTGATACGTAGTCGTATTCAGCTTCTATGCTAACCGTCTCACATTGAGAAGAAAAAAAAACAATTAAGTTATATCAACTTAACGTTTTAAAGTTATATACTTCAAATTCATATTAAAAACCACTGCCTCGATTTTCTAAATTTACACGTATTTCTGTAATAATAACACCCTAAAACAATGTGCATTTTCTCCCTCTGGATCGACGCACCAGCACAGCCGGTTGGCTATTTATTAGAAACGGTGATTCGTTCTGCGGCTTCAGAATCTGACAATACAACCGAATGACTGTGACAACCAGCGGTCTTCTACCAATCATTAGGCCAATTGCAAAAGTAGCGAGTATGAAGGAAGAAAACAAACCGGGAAGGAGGTGCTAGTGAATTCGCCGAACACGAATTTCGTCTTCGAGGTTTTTCGTTATTTTCATTTTCGTTCCTGTTTTTTTGTCAACTGGAGAAAATGAAACTGGCATTTCAAAGAAGGATGCTCGGCGGCAAAAATTAAAATTTCTACCGAATAGTAACTCGTCACATTATGTTATCTCCAATGACAATTTCGTCCAATAAAGAATTTTTAATGTTCTGTAATTTAGTGTTAGCCTAAATCTATTTTTTCCGTAATAAGTCAAAATGTTGATGTTTCTTAGAACTTATTAATACACGCCAGCTCTCCTGCAATGATAGTTCACAGAGAAAAAAAAATTCCTTGAAATACTCAAATAATAATAAAAAGCACTCCTGGAAATTATTTTAATTGCGTAACACGTGAAAGTAACTTTTTTCTCAATTTTTTAATCAAAACTAATCCACACCAAATTATCAGTACCTCATAGCAAAATGTAGATAATTCTTGCGAATTATTTCCTTGAATATTGCGAGCTAAGTTTTACTACGAGCAAGTTACACAATTTTGACTTTGGCGTGTCATAACGCAAAGTTGTCGCTACATGATTTAAAAGTGTTTCATTAAGGGAAAAATGTCATTGATAATAATTATGCTACAATATGAACTTTATTCGGTACAAAATGTTTCCGAGCAGCTATAACATTGAAAAATGTGTATTTCCCATGACGTATTGCGCAGTTCGCAACTCTACGTAGGCCATTAGTATTTAATCTGATAAGATTAGTATACTTTGAACAGGACAAGCTACATTAACTAACATGATAAAATAAAGGAAGAGCCAAATACGAGTTTTGAATACACTTCCACATTTATCGTACAGTCGAACAAACAGGAGATCTTAGGTTCAGGAAGGGGCAAAGAACCAACATTTTCGACGTAGTTTACAACAAATAAGTTAATGTGGCATACCATTAATTGTACATTAATTCAATTTTATCATGTGCAATTTATGTAAACAACTTCAAATGGTTTTCAACAGAACGCTTTGTCATACAATCTACAAAATAACGAAATTTTTGAAAAATGTCATACATGCATATATATATATATATATATATATATATATATATATATGACATTTTTCAAAACTTTCGTTATTTTGTGGATTGTATGACAAAGCGTTCTGTTGAAAACCATTTGGAGTTGTTTACATAAATTGCACATGATAAAATTGAATTAATGTACTATATATATATATATATATATATATATATATATATATATATAAACACACACAATTTTCATAACAAAATTTGTGATAACTATTCGGTACAAACACTAGCCTATTGAAACCATTATAAAACTATCAGACATGACCTTGACCAAAACAGTAACATGAAATGGTGAGAAAACATTTAGGCCTAACGCTCTATTTATTTGGTATTTTACGTACCTACGCTCGAATAGCACAAAGTCTTTATAGTAAAACCATATTATTAAGGCACCATCCCAGCATTCGCCTGGAGTGATTTCGGCAAACTGAAATCAGGCTGGACGGATGCGATTTATCGTACCCGGGTCTTCCAGGATGCGAGGCGAGCACTCTAAAACTCTACCACGTTCATTGACTGACTAGAGCTTACGTGGAAACATTGGGCACAGACATATGAGCAGTAGCTTCACAGTCTTGTTTCGAGTTTCAATCGTATGGATATTTATCTCCTATGACTACTGAACTTCCAAATGCTGTTTTTGTATAATCACAATTTAATTTACAGACGACGCAGTAAGAGACAAGATACCAGTGTGAGAACAACTTAAAACTTTCTTCTTTCTCGACACAATATTACAAGAGATGACGCAACATCGTGTAGGCTTGCTACGTGGACTATAAAATCATTGGTTAAGGCGTATTTAATGAATCACAGGGTTAGGCTAGGTACGGCAAAATTTCATTTTGAGTAACCCGAATTTATGTTTTCAAGCGTCCAATAAGCTACGAGAGCAGCTACTCCATGAACTAGCGGTTACCTTGCTGCTCAAAAACACGCTAAGCTGCTGTTAGCAGACGAAATGCGTTAAGTGGTGCTAAAAGCATGTAAACCGTACATCTAACCAAAATACACAACCACGTGAAACTGAGCTCGTTACTTTCAAATTATTGAACCAAGAAGCACAAAACGAATACTATATTAAATGTCAATAAAATATGGCAAAAATATACCGTTGTCTTTGTATGTATTCAAATATTTAACAAATGTGTACAATCAGTTTGGCCGTGAATTATTATTTGCAAGCGATTAGAGATAACATGGTGATAGACGAAATATAGTCACGTTACTATTACCTACCACGCGGTATGTTAAATATTAAGGAAATAGGATACGAAAGTCATTTTGTATTCGTACCAAATACTTTCAGGCATTGTTTATTTTCCCCCTTAAATACAGCTTCAGGCCTACTGCTGTGACGTACAAGCTGTGAAAATTACCGATGAGTTATGTCCATTGAAACAATATGCCGAGACTAGGCTCACCCGTTCATTGTTATGGATTGAGGGGGAGCCCGGTCTGTGGGAGTGCTTCAGTTTTAGTACTATTTACGATTGATTTTGTATAGAGTTATAAAAGAACTTGTTAAATCGTTTTATTGTCTGCATTTTGTGTAACCTACATAACCACATATGCACTTATTTACGGGGAATAAACACTTGAATAGTTTGATTAAAAATAATATTTAAAAAGAATTTTTTTTTGGGGGGGGGGGGTGGAGCAAACTTGCATTTTTTCATGGTACGGCAGTTTCTTTGGATAGGCCTGGCCAAAAGATACTAGACTTAATAAAAATTCGAGTATAGGGAGCTGCTCCTAAATTTAAAAAAAAAAAAAAAAAAAAATGTTAAAACATATTTAAACGAATATAGACTGACAGTAATTTAATTTATATACTTAGGTTGACTTTTGACTTTCCGACATTCTGTTTTGCAGTAACAATGCGATCAGAAAAATTTTAGTCTGCGAACGAATTATTTCGTTGCCCCGCCCACTTCCCTCTCCTTTCTTCAGTTTTTTTATGAAGAAGGGCGCAGGAGAAAAAGTATTTAAAGTACCGTAGTTAATTAACTGAATGTCCTACACATTCTGTACGAAATTCGTATAAGATAATTATGTATAAAACTAATTGTAGCCTAATTTAAATTATATGCTTAACATTTTATGAGCATAATATCGTTGGGAATAATTTACTAAACAGGAAATAAAACGTGCTGTCAACATTCGAATACACTAGCGTCCTTTCTGCATTCGGAGCGGTATTTTGTACCTGTCTGGCTACGATTGACCATGATCTCTCGACGCTCGTAAATGACTGTGAATCATCACGAAAACATTTTCTTAAGAAGTTGAAGTGTGGCGCAATTCCCATAACAAGGCGATGATATTACTTTTCATTTTTACCTTTTTCCTTAGCCTACTCCAAATACTATTTTCGAAGCACATAAAATCATGTAACGAAGAGAAAAATGTAAAGACTCCGTTTATTAATACGAACCGATCCTGGGTTTATCATTAGCAACAGAAAAATAACTTTTAACTACTGCTTGTATTATGGTATGCGGGTAGGAACGTAGAAAACTCTTATATTAATATAAAATTTGTTATCAAATGAATTCAACAATATTACTAGCGTAGCCTACACGTTTGTAAAATACTGCAGTGATAACTTTGCACGCATAACTTTAATGTACTACATTTCAGGGCAGTGTTGAATTGTAACAAAAGTCCGCTCAACAACAAACAGTTACCTACTTCAGGTTCAGTCTGTAAAACTTTCGCACCAAGGTTTGAATATCACGCTCTAGATGGATTTCCTTATTTCTTCCACCCCAATCCCAAACACTATCTTCCTGGGTTTCTGCAGCCAGCACTACCCACAACAAAGGATCAAAACTGTTCCTCTAATAATCGCCGTTATCGACAATGACGAGCTCGGTCCTACTTACCCAGTGTTTGATGCGCTCCAGCATCGCGTGCCCGCACGCGCTTATGTTCAAAAACGAGGGGAGCGTGACAGCAGCTACGAACCAATAACCAACCACACAGCACAACAAACCAAGCGTGACTAACGTCTCTTCCCGGACCGCGGGGACTGCGCGCGCGCAGCGGCGGGGGAAACGGCCCGGCTGCGACGCGTGAATCACGCGCCATTTCCCCTTCTGGCGAGGGAGGCGGCGTGTTTTTTTTCCGGGAAAAGTAGGGGAGCAGACTCCCGCGTGTCAAAACTACTGTGCGCGCCGTGACGTCAGCGAGCGCCGCGTCGCCGAGCGATACGTCATGTCTTTCCTCCGGCCGTGAGATAACAGCTGACTGGAGCGGAGAGGGGAAAGTGTATATTGCACGCTCGCACAGCGCTGCAGCGACATGTGCGCCGGCAGGTTCGTAGCCGGAAGGCACGGACGTAATTTCAGCATTTTTAACTGGGGTGGCATGGATTGCCAAGAGGAATATAAGACATGATAAAATGAGAGGGGCTCCCAAAGAATTCCTTTTAAAATATGATTAAAATGGTATGTTTCGAGAGCAACTTGCTACCACTAAGTAACTAATATTATCTATTTTCCTTTCAATATTCTATGTTACTCACTTAAATTTTATAACCAAACCTGTTTAAAGTGAAGAACATTCGAACAGAATTAAAAATTAGGTCCAAATCAAATTTAACTGCTACTTGGCTTGGTTTTATCCGTAAAGGCAAATGTAAAACAGACATGGACAAAAAAAAAGTAAGATTATTTCACGTAGTCAAGTCACGGGTGGTAGTGTCGTGTGTAACAACACTAAAAAGGTGGTGATCCGCGACAGATTGAGAACGCTGCGTTTGCATAAACTGAATTCTTATTTTTTCTATTTGAACTAACGTTATTAATTACTTTTGAAATGTCAACATCGATACTCCGTTCGATAGCCAAAAGAGCCAAAGAGGATAACCTCTCCTGGCCGATCATGTTTCTGCAGTATGTTTTTAAACGCAGCAAGCATGTAAAAGACCTTTCACATACTGCTGCATTCATTGTAACTGTAAAATACAAACGGAAAAGTTAAAAGAATTAGAGGGTGCATAATTTGCAAAGATGTCTCTACAAAGATGGCGACTCTTACTTGGATATTTCTGTTTTTTATTCATCCACTTTAGAAACACATTCTACACTGGCCTCTACTTCGCTTAAACTTAGAACCTGACATATATTTGAGAACATCCGAGTTATTTTCTTGCTCAAGTATGTCAACTACCGAATTCAGTATTGTCACTTTGTAGAACTGTTGCACTGTATCTATTGGAGTTTTGTTTCCACCGCAAATTTTTGCTATTATTTCGTTTTTACTTGACAACTCTCTTGCTCTAAATTCACATTTCTTAGCTAACTCCGTGCAATTATTGGACAATTGAGTAAACAGTTATTCAGTTCCGAAAGTTCGTCAAACTTCAAGCGTGCTGTTCTTCACTGATTTCACAACTTCGCAGGTTACACTGTCATCGCTAGTCTGTGAAATTTCCTGTAAAGCTGACAAAGTGGCTTCAAAGTTATCTAACAAAGAACGCACTGCTTCTATACTACAAGCCCATCTACTATCACTCAAGGATATCAATGTTACTGTCCCACCACCATAAACATGGTGTAATAAACATTAACTCAAACTGGCACGTATTAAACCCAAGTAAATATATACAGTAAAGGGTTCGGTTATCATTTAACTACTAAATGTATTAAAGAATGCAGTAAACAGAACAGCCATTAATTATAAAAATAGGACCTGCGCAATTCGACTACACTGTAACATCACCAAACCACCACTGAACTGACTGTGGACTAGTGGCTAGTTTATAGAGTTGCGTGGCACGGTGAGCGGAAGATGAGGCATGCTTTGTTTACTAGTTGTAGGAGCTGTTTCTTCTATGCAGTACACTGGCGGCCGATGGGCTAGTTGAGACAGTCATGTTGGGCCGCAGTTTTTTTAATACTTATTAGTGACATTTTAGTTAGAAATGTGGGGAGGTGAGTTTAAAGTGTAACAATTTTCATCACAATTGCGTATAAACTTTTGCAACACTGAGCTAAATTAAGTAGAGTAATGGAAAAGTTGCAAGTACAATTTGTATTCCTAGTTTGTAATATTATGAAAATTTGTTTTCGTTCAACAAAAATTGGGATGACATCTGAAAAAGTTACTAAGTATTAAACAAATTCTTGATACTGCATTGTGAACTCATCTATCGCTCGAGCTCTTGAGTAATTGCTAAGTAAGGAGAACACATACTAAATTGACAAGTTTGCAGTTGGGCGGAGCAGGCTTCACATATTTTTTATTGTGGGACTATACAACGCCCACATAAATACCTATAATAAAAGCTAAAACACGCTGCAAACAGACTCGATGATTTGTGTGAGTGATCACTAACCTCTTTCACCACTGAAATCTTACTGAGTTAGATTACGAACAGATCGTAACGGAAGCGCGATTGAATGTCTTTGCCAACCTCTTGGTAGTTATGTTACAACTATGTATTCACAGAGGTGTAGAAATAACAATTTCGCCGTTTTTTACGTCACATAAATAAAAAACACTAACACGGACACGCGTGCACACTTTATATATATATATATATATATATATATATATATATATATATATATATATATATATATATACATACACACATACACACAAATTATGTGGTGTTCTGACAACTATTCCATCGTACGTAAATTTTCACCTGCACTGTTAGAAAAAAATTCCGTGAAATTACAGAAAAGTACTGGCAAAAAATTATCCAGAAATCTTCGTAAAGTAACGGACACTCAGTTTTTCTTGGTAACGGAACCCTCCGTAAAATAACGGACAATCGGTTTTCCACAAAAAAAAATTAAATTTCTGTAATCTACTAGCATTACATTTTCAAGAAATACTACGTTTTCTTATTAGCTATGTGTCGTCAGGATTCTGACGCACTATTTAATAACCTGAAAAATTTTTCGAAGTTGCTGGGATTCGAACCCACAAACTTATAATTGCCAGGCAGAAGCTGTAACCATTTTTTTTTTTATGTTTGGTACAATGGCAAGGCTAACGCCTCGCCACTGCACCAAACATTCCCCCCCCCCCTTTAAGTTGGTTAATTAATGCATTCCCCAGTAACTTGGTAATGTATAGATGTCGTTGTAATTGTAAGTTGTCGTCTGGCACACAGACAAGACGAACACAAACACCCGAGGAAGTGGTTGTAAATGTCACCTCCCGGCCGGGAATCGAACCCGGGACCCTTGCCTCAGCAGCTAGGAGCGCTAACCATGGAGCCAAGTGGCCGGACCATTGAACCACAATGACAATTTGTGAGTAAGGGAGTTCCATGCAGTGGTAAGATATCAACTTTATAAGAGACAACTTTTGTATTTGACATCCAGGATTCATAGTGATTATTAATACCACTTTTTCTTTTTAAGAAACACAGTAAAATACGGTTTAAAATTGTAGAAACATATTTTCATGCATTTATGGAAAGTTACGGTCAAACATCCGTAAACTGGTAATACGGACAAATTTCTGTAAACAAAATATTACGGAAGCCACTTCCGTAAAATTACAGTACTTTTCTGTAAATATTTTCGTGAATTTACGGAAATTTTTAACAGTGTGTTGAGGGTAGCATTATGTACTCTAGCATTTGTACAAATTCAAACTAAAGGTAATTACCAAATATATTTTTGTGTCCCAGTAAAATGGTATTATTAAGTAAAATCTGGGATTGCCATTTTCTACAGAAACCGATTTTTTAGAGTACCGGAAATGTACAGGTTGAATTTCGATGGAGGGTAACGTATAAAATATCATACACTATGTTGTGTTCTGATGCAACGTTTATAGCGAAAACACTGTAGAACACAATGTATCGTTATGATTGTGTATCCTTAGCAAGCATAACGTTTTTCATTTTGCAGCTAAAGCTGAGTAAATTTCTTGTAATTTAAATCTACGTAATTAAGAAGACTACCTACAAGTTTACTCCAAAACAAGACGCAGACGTGACGTAGTTACTAAGCCACGAAAAAAAAAAAAAAAGTAAAGGGCAACAATGTGTCATGTTTGGTACCAAACTGAATACACTGCTTTCCCCAATGTTCATTTGCCTGTCCGCCTGGATATAGGAGTAGTAGTATACATCCAGACATTGGCCAGTGCAGGAAGCGGAGGACGTTACAACCCCCTTACTCCGCCCCACCCCCCTCCTCTATAATACAACCATCTCTCAAAGCAAGCAGCCGCTCTCATCTTTTCCATCTAGTCTGATTACTATCATTTGTGGGAGGAATTTCACTAATCGTAGGTAATGTTTTAGTGTTGTATTGTAACAAAACAAATGTCACGCCCTTGCATTTGTTTCTTATCATTTTAATAATAATAGTAATAATAATATGGTAGTCGCTTGTGAGGCCACAAGATGAATATTGCGTTATAATTGGCCAGAACGCGAGCCCAAAAGCAGGAGCGATACGATTTTCCAGCCAATCGTAGTGCACCGGAAAATATTTAAGGCGGGAGAAGGAAAACTTGCTGGTAAGAATACACACCGATCTGCTATTGAATTGTCCCATGCCGTCTATTGGACACTGCGTGTTGATTAGGTCATGTGACTTCGTGTCCTTTGTCCCATGTACATGGACAATATTTATAATTTTGTTCTTGGTCTCTTGTCTTTTATAGGAAAATGAAGTTCGACAATACAAATGCCGACCTTCGTAGTGTAGTCGGTTAGGCGCCGGTCTTCAGTGCGAGAGGTCCTGGGTTAGAATCCTGACTCGGGCGCGGCTGTTGTGTTGTCCATTAACTTCACCCTCGTTGTTAAAGGGCTGTAAAACCCTCTCGCCTTGAAAACGTAAACACTGCAAATGTTCACAAACAATGACGTTTAAAAGGATAAAATATTTTTAAAAACCACATTAGTATACTCTATGATTGTAAAAAGTTGCTATATGCAAAGAATTATAACACGTTAACAAAGTTAATAACAGAATGTTAGCCACGTAGTCGAAAACATCATGTTACCAACAATATTTAAGCATTTGTTAGTACGTGTTATCATCAATGTATTCACTGAGTGTAAAGTTTTAGTGTTATACGTTACACCATTAGCGCACTGGGCCGTGGTATTCCATCTATTTCATCCATTGCAAATAACTCGAATATTTTTTAACCAAATGCTTTGAAAAAATTCTGTCAGAGCGTTTTTTTTTTAAATAATGTACCGTTTGCTAACAACAAATTATTTCACTTAATTTAGTCTTATTTTGACCACAAAATATGTGATATTTCAGGGACAAAAATCTAAAAATCCGTGTGGTGTATTGCAACAGAAAAATTCTAATACAAACGATGATATGTAAGTCTTAAAACTGTAAGAATATATATATAATATAATATAAAAATGAATCGCAAAATGTGTTGGTAAGCGCATAACTCAACAACGCCTGGACCAATTTGGCCAATTCTTTTCTTTTAAATGTTCGTTTAAGTTCAAAAATGGTTTTTACGGCGAGAAAAATTCGAATAATTGCCGGGGAAAAACAAAAACCTAAAAACAGTAGAGTCAATTTGAGCTTTATTGCTATTGTTGTTTAAACAATGTAGGTATGTTCCTGTGATCGAGGCCTTAAGCATTCACTCAGGTATTGTATAAAGTTTGTGGTGTGGGAGGGGTTGGGTTACGGGTTCGTATCCTGTGCAAGACTTTGCGATGGGAATTACATGACATCATACAAGCGTATTGCGCGCGCTCTTTACACTGTTATTGAGTACGCTAGCTGTTAAATGCCGGGCAGCTGTTTTGCGGTGGAAGCCGCAGCCGGGCAGCTGTTTTATAGAGAAATAAAGATGAATTAAAAAAAGAAGTTCTGCAATTAAAGTACGCTTAGCGCAGT
>PNEQ01135056.1:7029-45434 GCA_003012365.1 Medauroidea extradentata
AAATAGTCGGCAGGAAGGCGAACTCAGTCACACACGCCAGCAAAATGGCTTCCCTGGCCAGCAACATGGCGGAAACACCTACTGCCAATCAGCGTGAGGCAGCTGCTCTGCTAGTCGGCAGCCAGGCCAATAGGAAACCTGTAGTAACATGCAGGAGCCAAACAGACACGGGGCTGGAGTCTACAGCCTCGGGCAGCCAGTAAGCGGCCAAGTTCGCCTATATCAAACGAGCCGCCACGTCATTTCACGTCTGTATTACTATTTAGTCTGTGCTGCTGTTAAGCTACTACAATATACTAATTGAAACATTATTTTTACATGCGTCGTTGTGAGTTACTTAACAACATTCGTATATCTCAACAGCAAAAACCGCTCAATACGGAAATAGACATCCAGGGAAAAGTACATAAACAAACTCACTTACTACTTGAATAATTTTTGTAAGAATATTGTCATAACACAAAATAAATACAGTCGTCTGTAGCCCACTAACCCACTAAACACTTTCATTTACTCATACGACTGTGAGTTTTTAACCGTAAAATACTATTCGACAGAAATAACTATTGATACCTTTCGTTTATTTTATACAGTAATTCTATATAATTCAACAAAGAAACTGAAAAAAAAAAAAACATGATAAAGTTAGTCACCATGAATAATTGGGCGTAATTTGATTCGCGGTTTATTTATTTGAAAAGTCATGTCCACATTTTTTTCTAAGTATTTATCCTTCAATCCTATTTTTAAAAGTAATACGGTCCGTAGACACAAGTACTTGCAAACATTAGTCAAACGACAAATTAGCCTAAGTACTGACGAAATGTCTGCATTAGTCTAGCCTCTACAAACATCTAGAATAGAATATTGATTAACAAATGTGTGCGGTTACAAACGTCAAAATAAAACTAGTATACAATTGATTGTGATGACAGAAATTCTATCAGAACCTATTTTAAACTCTAAAGAAGCTGAATTTTCATAAATAAATCTGAAACAAGAGTTATGATGAAAATACATAGGCCTAAATTCTAACTGTCGACTATTCCTTTACTATAAGCGTACTCCTAAATATGTATCATTTCTGTGAGTGTGTGTGTGATTAGTGCAGAAAATCGATTGAGCGTCGTTGCTCATGTAATGCAATATCGCACCTGCACATAAGCCGCGCATTTGTCGCGCTCCAAGGTCGTCCTTATAGCTCCGTCACTTCTGAGCTTCTAGCGCTCAGGTAGTCGGTACCCTTAAGACCATTCTCAACTGTTGATACTGTTTTCGCGATGATAATTACTGAAGCCTAATCGAAAGCAGTTTTTTGGCAATTTTGTTTAAAATGTATTTCAACATGTTGGCTATTTTTTCAAGACAGTAAATTCTACAGTTTAACTAACGAAATTGTTTTTAGTTGACGTATTAGTCGAAACCGTAAAATTTGTTGTCTTGTAGAAATTAGCATCCCGGCCAAAACCATTTTAAGCTGAACTACCAAACAAATTTGTGATATTTGCTCTCGGTTAAGCTTAAAAAAATGTACTGTCACAAAAATAAACAGTAGAAACATGAC
The DNA here is from genome assembly GCA_003012365.1 of Medauroidea extradentata. Taxonomy (NCBI): domain Eukaryota; kingdom Metazoa; phylum Arthropoda; class Insecta; order Phasmatodea; family Phasmatidae; genus Medauroidea; species Medauroidea extradentata. Next base: position 8,594 of record PNEQ01135056.1, read on the forward strand.
AGCATAAGCGTTGGCTAGTATCTCTTCACCCACCGAGAACCAAACCCGTATCACAGAATAAATAATTACACTTATTAATTCTGTGCCCAGATTGCGGCTATGTGAGGCGTATTTTCTGGCACATGAAGTAAACTAGTACCGAGAACCATCACGAACGCCAGTCAGATTTTCAATGGCATTCAGGGCCACCAACTTATTTACGTCAAAATCCCTCCTTTTTTACAAATGTGGCCACATTGATTGTGATCTTTACTGTCGTACAACTAAATTGTAGTTTCTCGCAAAACATCGTACGTCTTTCGTACGAACCATTTTAAAATCAATATTTCATAAATATTTAAATTTTTACGTATTTTCAAACACGTGTCTAAAAAGATAGACAATGTTTCCTGAAATGAGCTTGTTGGACAACGTCGTAACACACACAGTTATATGCGACCGATTTTCCAAGAGAAAATATCGCAGCTGTATTATTTTACTTTACTGATATGGTAATAAGTTTAAATTTTTTAACTAAATATAAACGTGCGTTTTTGTTGCATAATCAAATCGATGTAATACTCTCATATTATGTTGGTAGAATCGGGGCCTGTCATGATTTAAGATGTCTGGTTATCCCTATATCGTGTCAGAGTCCTGGTCTGACCACATATCCACCGTAGCAGGTACCGTTGTGACTGGATATAGTTGTTTTGGACATTCTCCGTTGCGATTCAGATGTCTGTCAAAGATAACTACAGAAAACAAGAAAACATAAATAAGCAGAGTATGCTTAAGTCAACACGATATATACAATCATAAAATTCCATAAATGGTACCGGGAGCAGCACGTGCTGAAAAAATATCTCTCAAAGCCAGCCAAAAGTTGCTGAGCGAATGCATTTCTGTATAACACTGTCTAAAATCAAAAGTGAACAGTGAAATATCGGTAATAGAGCTTGAAATACATTTAATCATAAACACCATTATTATTAGATCGTATCAGTAAACTGCGAATCACATCCAGAAAAATATCTGTTAATCTGGGAAGTGAAAAGACACACTTCCATACATGGAATTTTATTTTGTGAATGTATCCTGTTGACTAAATCATATTCTGATTATTATGTTTTCTATTATGTGTAGTTTTCTTTGACTGGCATTCAGGGCCGGTTTTAAGCATCCAGGCGTCCTAGGCCCTTGAGTCTCAACGCCTCCCCCCCCCCGCCTCTTTTTTCCATCATTCCTTCCTTACTAACTCGAGGGACGCGGTTGGCCCAGTGGTTAGAGCACTCGCCTTCTATCAAGGTGATCCTGGTTCAATTTCCAGCGGGGTTGATCCTCGGATTACCGCGTTTGGGATTCGCGCCGGACGATGCCGCTGGTCGGCGAGTTTTCTCGGTGATCTCCCGTTTCCTCCATCCCTTAATTCCAGCGCTACTCCGTACTCACACCATGTCATCCCTCACCAGCGCTGACGACCTAGATGTTGTGTGCTGACCGAAATCTATTCACTCCACTTGTCAACTCGCTTAAATACTACGTATAGGTAGAGACATGCAAAATTCGCGTTATTTCCTGACAGCTGACTAGACTCCAAGTGACTATAGGCTTGTTCGACGTCTCCCGCTGGCCGATATTGTCGAGACTTGCCGCGGAGAATGCTTACACCGTAGAGAGGCCAATCTATGTAAAGACGTAACACACGTTAGTGACAATACATAAATGTTCGTGGCCAATTGAATCACAGATTACGCTATGTTATGTATAGGTAAGTGAAGTTCAGTCTGCTACCAAATGATAACGCGAATTTTGCATGTCTCTACGTATAGGCTATAGGCTGTTCCTAAAGGTTACCGACAAACTGAAACCACGGGTCGGGGGCACCATGCCAAGTCAGAAAAATATAGGAACATTGGAACTCCTAAACACCGTTTCCAAACAACGGCCAAAATACTGCAGCCAATAAGAAGTGAGCGCGGAAACTCTGAATCGTGCCTTGTGGCTACTCCTCCGGACCAGGAGTGAACCACGCTCACCACAAGGCTACGAACACAAGTTAAAGCTTCGGCTGTCTGCAGTGGCACTATTGAATGCTTCCCACTTCGCCAAAGCCTAACTAATCAGCTATGATCACAGTAAATATCGACGATCTGGCAACAACGCTTCCCGCGGCACGATTCAGAGTTCGCGCGCTCACTTCTTATTGGCTGTTGTATTTTGGCCGTTGTTTGGAAACAGTGTTTCGGAGATCCAAGTTTCCTATATTTTTTCTAACTTGGCACGGTGCCCCCGACCCGTGGCTTCAGTTTAACCTTTAGGAACACGTATATAATAATAATAATTATTATTTTTATTATTATTGTTATTATTGTGTAGTTGTTATTTGCTGTTGGTTGTATACTATAGTAACTATAAACATAATTTAGGATTTTAATTACATTTCTTTGTCAAATTGTACCTTATCTTTACATTCAGTTGTGATACATAGTTGGTTACAATTGTGTCTTCCGGTGCCCTTCAAATTTCTGGGAACAGATTGTAAGATGAGACTGCTGTTTTCTTGACCACTCAGAGTCTGAGAAGGATCTTGAGTCGCGATAAAATGGGAACAAATAATAGCCAGCTCCAAAGTCCTGGCTCGTGTTTGGCCGGGGGGAGTTGTTTGTAGAGCGACCTGACTGGCCGACTTCCTCATACCTCATGTCTGGATGGGATCGCCTCCTCGTTAGCGTCTAACGTCGGCCTGCCCCGGTGTCCCTGTCACTCAGGCGCCGACGTGAACCCTGCGAGCCCAGCCAAGCGGCAAGTGAGGACATGGCTCGTACACGTCGACTGTCGGCCAGTGTGTGTCTCCTTCCCCTTGAGTACACTCGCCACGCCGTCAACAAGATTCTTTATAACTGCCTGCGTATTATACTGGCCGAGTCAAGACCGAGTATGTTAACTTTACGGGCTGATCTATATACATATATACACACACGTACAACGTGTTAATGAAAGTATGTTACAAACTTTGTGAGATGATACATGGTAAAAATGAGGTAAAGTTACTATATACAAATACACATTTTTCGTTGGCGCACGTTTTAAAGGTCAAATTCGCATTTGAAAATTGATTCCGATAACAGAATTTTGTTAGAATATCCTAAAGTAATATAAATAAAAGGATGAATTTCTGGGTGTGGTATATTAGTAACAATACCTGCAGTATGTGCAAATAAGGTGTCGATTACATGTCACCTTCATTACATAATGGGGTTGGTCACGCCGATTTTCGCCATAGAATTAGTCATTACATCTTGTAAACACTAAATGTCACGGTTTATTACGCAAATTCCCAATTAACAAAAAGGTAGCCTTGTCGCAACACCTTCAAATCAACAGTTTTCGAGAAAACAGAAAATAGAAAATGTTAATAACAACACGTAGGCAACAAACGATACACTGAAGATTTGAATGAATGTTACGCTAGTTAACGATTAAATGTAATGAATTAGGAACGCACAATGTACATAGAATGCGTAACTCATAATGTGTACAATAGTATCACAACAGATGCTCGAAAGTCTGGCCACCTTCATTAATACAGGCACTGTAACGCTGCTGTAAGGACAACTGCACACACTGGAGAATGTTGACGTCCCTTCGGTTCACTTCACTGGCTGCTACAATGCGTGCCACGAGTTCTTGCACTGCGTCCACTGGGTCTCGAAGACTAGACTCTTCACGTGACCACACAGGTAGAACTCCAGGGGTGACAAATTAGAGGAGCGCGCAGGCCACTCGACAGGGCCTCCCCTACCTATCCACCTCTATGGAAATACTTGGTTGAGGTACTCACGAACAGCACGAGCATTATGTGATGATGCCCTATCATGCTCTAGCCACATGTCGTTACGTATGGCAAGTGACGTATGTGAAGCTGACCCCGCCCATTCACATACGTATCGCAAGGGGTATGTCTTCCAGCAACTCGGGAAGTGTGAATTTATTGTAAAAAGCGCAAGCAGAAAAAGCCATCAACACGTTCTGGTATCATGTATGGTCCTACTAAGTGATCATAGACTATGCCAGCCCACGTGTTGACGGAAAATCTCTCTTGGTGAAATGTTACGACCGTCGCATGTGGGTTTTTGTCCATCCAGGCATGGCTGTTGGGGACTGTTGTAACAACCATGGTGTGTGAAACAGGCTACGTCAGTAAACAGAACACAGCTCAAAAAGCCGGCATCACGTGCTATCTTCTGCAGAAACCATGTACATAACTCATATCTGGATGGAAAATCACGTTCTTGCGGTCGAAGTGGGTTGTAAGGGTCGAAGCTGCTGCTCATACAACACATTCCACGCCGTCACATGAGATGCATCCAATGTACGTGCAATGGCACGGGTGGTGGTTGATGGTTCATCGTCGACTCTGCTCATAACATTTTCTTCAAAGTGTGGTGTACGCTTTGTCGTCTGCACTCCACAGTTGCGAAACGTTGGTAGGAGACTACCCGTATCTCGCAAGTAATGGACGATTCTTGCAAACATTGTATGTGCTGAGTGTCGTCTGTTTGGATATCTTGCGCGATACATTCGTACAGCTAATCTTCCACTGCACTTTGCTTCACCATATATCAAGTCCATGTCGGTCAGTTCTACTAGTAGTGTGTATCTATCCATTGTCACTGCGCTACTAAAGTGTGGGTCTGGTTTCGCTCCATTCATCTGTTGACTTTGTGTGGCCGTGAATAACGCATGCGCACATTTCTTGCGGGGCAATCGTATAGCATGGGAACAAGACAACAACAAGTTCACCTGACAAACATCTCTCGTTGCCTAAAAGTAAGGCGCCAAGCAGTTTCTGCATGAAAGTAATGTTAATGTGGGCAAGCACAATCATTGAGTGTCGTTTACATGAATTTTGTCGTGCAAATTGCAAAAAGCTCGTTTTAGTTTCAATGTCAATACACATTGCTTGTGCTGGTTTTGAGGGTGTGTAATACCACAAAGCGCTAAGTAGGTTTTTCACGAAGAGCGTAGCATTAACAAACTTATTGACGCTACACCCCTGGTGGCGTTAGTCAATAAACCGGTTAATTAATAACACGTAATCAAAACTTTTGTTTCCGTGCATTCTTTGTGGTTATTATTAGTAAACGATTTGGTATAATTCACGGAATCAAGGTCATGAATCACTTCATGGCACGGCCTTCCAGCATCACCACCACATTTACTGGCACGTTTCTTTCAAAACATGAAGCATACTTAATTACGTGTTAATAACCCACACAAACCTACGACTACTGAATAACGCTTTGCATATGTATATTCGTGTTATCTATCAATTCGTCACTAACTAGTGTAACGTTCATTCAAATCTCCTGTGTATCGTGTGTTGCCTAACTGTCAGTTTTCTCGAAAGCGGTTTATTTGAAGGTGTTGCGACGCAACGAGGCTACTTTTTTGTTGATTGATGATTTGCGCAACAAACCATTGCATTTAGTAGCCACAAAATGCAATGGTAACTAATTATATGGTGAAAAACGGTGTGAGTAACCCCATTATGTAATAAAGGTGGCATGTAATCGACACCTCATTTCCTCAGATTGCATATCTTATTACTATTAAACTACACCCAGAAATTCTTAATTTCATTTACATTACTTTAGAATCTAATCGTTACCGTCATATTAAGGGAGTAATTCACCTTTGAAAATCAACTTCTAAAACGTTTATTTCCTCACAAACCGAACACTGATTGATCTAAATTGACAAAACTCATGATATTACTTCATGAGAGTAGGGCCGACAAACGAACAGCAAACGCCAATTGATACCTTCAACCCTTACGAAAGTAAAAGGTGCAGCCTCTCTTAAGTTACTGACAATTTTTTTAGCGTCAAAATAATCTGACATTTAAAAGGGAATTATCCCGATAATGTGACCTTAGTAATTAAAACGGTCCTTTTGTAGAGATTGTCCAGGACGCATAGTTTCCGTGCAAAACACACGTCAAGTTTAGGCCTGGTGATACAGAACCTAGCGCGTAGGCAACAATCCATACACGAGTGCTGCTGTATCCCGCCGCGCCGTACAGACGCCGCCGCCGAATTCTCGTACGCCATCCGAGGCCGTGCAGTCGCGAGACCGAGAACCGAAGTTCCCATAACTCGTTGGGTGTATCGTAAAACAAGTGCACCCCAACTGACTAGTTGCAAATCATGGAATCGGCGGCGGGGTGCGTGTATATGTATTAACTGGGCTCCGGACCCGTATTTAAGAGGGCGTGATACATGATTCAAGGTTAAAGCTTAAATCTATAACTGCAGGTTTCTTGAAGCCAATTTGATAAAGTTAAACAAAAGTAATCCTAGACAATAGTTTTGTTTCCAGTGTTACGAACTTCTGAGGCACTGTCTCTGACGCTGGAACCTCGTTCATTCAACTACGGCACAAGGAATCATGCGTAACGAATTACTAATTTTGGAAAAATATTTACTCATCAAGTTGGCAAATTCCATTACCTAGGATTGTCATTGAGTATTTTATCCATACTGGCTTCGAAAAAGGGCGTAGAAATCAATTTATGGTTATAGCGTTTATTTATCTACCGTGGACTCTTAAATTTGGAAGGGAGTTGTTGCCACAATTTATAAGTTACGTTTAGGTTTATCGGCGGGGAGTGAAGCTCCCACCAGCCATTAGGGCTGGCGTGATGCAATGTCGTGCTGTTTGTCTAAGTGAGGTTAGTGTTGTCGGCAAGTGGCTAGTTAAACTAGTGGATTAGTATTGCGTGATTTCCCTACAGCAGTGGGTGCCAGGCACATCACTGCCATTTCATCGCGTGGTCGTTTGTGAAAAGAAAATGACATGTTAGTAGCACTTTCTGGCTCTTAAAGTACCGAGGGTAAGAACCTTGGTCAAAGTAATGGCTAACCAGCAGGTGCGCTGGCTTGTCTCAGCCCTTTTGGGGCTTCATCGCGGCCAGATGCAAGTGCGGCAAGTGGTTGTCTTAAGGGCTAATAGCTGGGGCTGAAGACCCTGCGTCAAATATTTTTTTGTAATTTTTAAAATATTTTTTGTGTGATTTGTAATTTAATTTTGCATATAGGCACGTTTAGAGTGTGTACTTGTAATGTTCAAGTTGATTTTCTAGGCTTGAACATCCACAGTAAATAGCATGTGCCATACCTTAAACAGCCAACATAACCGTAACCAACACTTTGTTCCTTGCTGAATTTGTGTGTGTTTTGAAAAAAGAATAAGTAGTTGTTGTAAGTGAAACAACATACGTATTTAATTATGTTCGTTAAACTGTTCAGTAAGGCACCAGCACTACACTAAACATTTGCGTGTCCGTGTCAGCACAAACGTAGTGTACATTAATGGTAATGGGCGGGGCAGTCTCTTCTCGTATGTATATTATGATTAACGTTAAAATGTGGGGTTTGTTAACATGTGCCGCTAAGTCTTCCAGTGTTAAGGCCTCGCTCTTTATTTTTGCAGTGGTTTTGAAAATATTTTTAACGCAAATTTATACATATATCAAATATTCGTTCTTACAATTTTAACACTTTATATCGTCGTTTGTGTCTGAATTATTCTGTCGCAGTACACCAAACGGATTTTTAGATTTTTGCCCCTGAAATATCAAACATTTTATTTTGTCAACATAAGACAAAATGAAGCAAAATAATGTTTTGCTAGCAAACGGTACATATTAGAAAAAAACGCTCCGGTTAAAATTGTGTATCGTATGACTGTACTCAGTCTCAAATTTTTTTCCAAGCATTTGGTTTAAAAATATTTAAGTTATTTGCGATATTGTTTCAAATAAATGAAAGACCATGGCCTTAACCCCACACATCATTACAATGCATTAGTCCAAGGTAAAGTTTTAGCCTTAAATGTCACTTAATGACTTACGAGTACAACAGATATACTTGCTATATAACTGTATGTTAAATAACCTAGTGCTACATGCTGCACTGTGTTTAATAACATTGCTGCATGCTCATTGATTGCATGACACTAATGTGGAATTGTCTTCATAGACTTGAGTGGTAACTGGCATTTATGAAATCTACAGTAAAGACCAGACAGATACAACTCTAGGGTTGTCGACGAATCACTACTTACATAAAATCACGTAACTGAGGTGAGAGTTATGTGGGAGCATTTTGGAACCTAACATTTGATTACAATTTTACAACAGAACTGTTCCGGTACCGCCTGATATCGTCAGTATCATAAATGGGTGCACTTAATGATTATATTCCCGGTATTAGAACCGATATTTTGCCATGAGACTTAACCGGAGTATCTAAGATGATGCCGTTTCCAGCCATAGCTGGCTTAGTGTGTTATTTGATTTGTCAAAATAAGCACTGTTTTAAAATGGTTTTCTCTAACGTATATAACAGGTTGTGGTTAATTTTCAAGAAAAATTATATATAAGTTACGCTCTATTGTTTCCTAAACACGTAGCTATGAGCTAAAATATGCAATTACTGAATTGTAACTCTGTGTTCAAGCTTGCAGTGTAAAAAAAAATTCAATCAGTCTTACCTCATAAAGTATTTAATGACTATTAATATTATTATTTATGATTACCTCAAAAATATTTTTTTTTAGTAACTTCACGTCTAACTAATGACACAGTTGCCTCTGTTCTGTGGTTTTTCATATGTGTGTTCTTTGTTGTTATAGTTATAAGTATGAAGGTGTTACGTTAGGATTCGAGCGTGGTGAAATTATTAATTTGTCAGTAATTAACAGATAATAAGGCTGGAGAAAGTAGTAACATGTTAAATTTTTTCACAGAAAGTAGAGTCACTGATTTTCTGTGACAGTAATTTTGCACCAACTTTTTTCGTTGCCTTACGTGCCCATCTGCACTACAGCTGTGCTTCATGGTTACTGGCAAAGTGTCTCTTTTTGGAAGCGTCGTATATTTGACGGTGCCAGTAATACCCCATTTTACTGCGCCACCACACGTCTGTGATTTGCAGGTAGAACACAAATATGCTGACAGTTAAAAACATCTAATGACTGACCTTGAAACAGAGTTACAGTTGTGCCATAAAATACTGAAACAACTTCGGTCAAAAATTCATCACACATAAAAGCAGTGGCTCTAACCATAAGCAACACGCAATAATGCAAGGCTGTTTGCGTTATTTTTAATGTTTGGTATCCAGAGGAGGCAACAGTACCTTGATCGTACGCTACTTTTGAAGTGGATGAACTTAAAGTTCCACATTTTTTCTTCTCTCCATGCATGTTGCGCAATTTTCAACACAATATTATGGCAGAGAAAACGCGTCTAGATGTGCCGTAGCAGTTAGTTACTTCACAAATTTAAATGACTGGGTGGCTGACTGTTCATCTATTTCTGACGTCAATTTTAAACCAAAATTGCATGACGTGTATTAACAATGCCAAAAAGTAAACCATAACCTTCACCACAAGCCAGCAAATGCTTGAGTCACTAACTGGTTTGTGAAACGTATATTTTTATTTATCTTAAAAGTTAGTCCTAAGACTTAAACAATAAAAACTGAGAAAATTTAGAATTTTCTTTGACAATGTGTTCTGAAAATTAAATTGTTAATTTTCTACGCCTGCGAAACTATTTTTCCTTCTCTAGGCAATATCAATGCTGGTATCGGCAATAACGGACAGTGCCTGAATACCATCTCGGCTCCCCTACACTTTGCAGTAGTGCAAGAATTACATAAACTGTTGAAATGTCTAACTTCGTGTATTGTACCGACAAGATATTTATTTCACTTCCACGCTTATCAATTTTTTTCCAACACACACACACATTTATCCAGGAAGAAAATTACGTGTATGTTGTGTTGATAATTGTATGGATGTAGAGTAGTGTTTAACAGTCTGTATCTCACGACGTGGAAGGCACTGACGTATTCTGACTCACTAGCACAGCACGTCCGCGCGCTTCGGAATCCCAAGACAGACCCCTGTCTGAGCTACCGATCATATTACGTAAAAGCGTCTGAAACAAATGTATTTATATTGTAATGCTTTGAACATCACAAATCTGTTTATTTTGGACTATTTAGGTTTTTAAAATGCTTGTGAGTTATTACTGCTACTAAGTTTTATTTTCTGTATGGTTCGACTGTTTTTGTTTCCTCTCATTTTATTAAAATCTATATTCGGCCAGAAAACGGTAAAATATATTGTGACGTGTGTAGTCGCCTTTAGGACTTCGTACTGCGCATGTGTAGTTAGTTTAAGTCAAGGTAAAATCACAGGTTAGGGTCACAGATAAGCCATGACCTGCACCTAAAACCTTATAAAAACATTAGGAATATTGGCCTAAGTCGTCAGTTTCGACAATAATAGGGACCATTTTACACAGTTAAAAAAAAATTGTACTTTTACAAAACAAATTTTCAGAACATATTTTCCGGAAAAAAACTTATTTTTCCAAGTTTATAAAAATACTGTAAACGTTACAGGAAATGCTTGGAAATATAGAATTTATGCATGTTTATTCGCAAACATTTTTGTATATTAGAATTAGTAGTTGTACATTTACAACTAATTCTTCTACTTTTACAACGATTATTTGAAGTAACACAAACATTATTTTTGACAATCGGTTTCCAAGAAAAATATTTGTAAATTTTCAAAATGTTTTGTAAAATGTGACACGTTGACGAAGGTTATTTTGTTTCACATAAAACACTTTCTTAGAAATGTGTATCACACTCGTCCTCGTCGGTATTTGGAAAATGTAGTCATTCTACATTATTGTTGTAGTGCCGGAACTGATCAATGTTTAACACGATTAATTTCTAGAGCCACGATTTTATGGCGAAAAGATTTTTGCAACACATGGTTTCGATGCGTCATGTGCACACCTGCAGATCTGCTACATCGTCTGTGTTTGGATGATTTTACTTTCACTGGCCTTGGAAAATTATAGACGTACAGACTCACAATTATCTTATTCTGATTGGTGCAGTCAAATGAGAAACGTGTCTGAACAAAGACACGCTGCCAATAACCTTGAAACAGAACTGCCGATGTGCACGTGAGACACTGAAACAAAGTGGGGCAAAAATCTTTTCGCGACAAAATCGTGGCCCTATTAATTTCAAAATAACATAAGTACAGGATGGTTCAAAAGTCTTATCACCTCTTCACTTATACGGTGACCGGTATACACTATTGTTACCCCCAATAAAGTGCCTTAACAACCAGCACATCCAATTATAAAGGAACAAAATAAAATACAGCAAACAATGGGCAAATAATTAGACAGGTTTGCTATAATCAGGATGGATCGTTATGCATCCAGCAAGTCAAAATGAGCCACCAACATTGCAGTGGCATAGACTGATGAGGCACTACGACTTGTGTGATATTCGACATAGCATATCCGACAGACTGTTGTGCAGCAAACAAACTTTTAGGGGATTATAAGACATTCAGATTATCCTGTAGAGTCCAAGTAAAAATTACAAAATCTCTAAATGAACCAAGTGACTTGTGTGATTTCATCAAATATAATGTTTACTGGTCATTCCATTGCTTGCAAACCTAAATACTGGCTGGAATGGGACAGCGGTGGAATGTGAGGATGACGAAGAATGGAGATATCCGAAAAGAAATCCGCTGGCAAATGTTTCCTAAATGCGAAAAATGGAATGGTACTCCACAAGTTTTCCTGATTTGAAAAATCACGTTCAGGTTTATTCATCCGTACTTATCTTCTACTGAGGCAACACAGGCTTCTTCTTCAGGACGATATGTGTTTTTATGTTAGATGACCAGTTTCAATCGGCATGACAGCTCAATACAGATTTGTATGTAATTATTCGAGTGTTTATTGTCGAAAATGACTTAAACGTTCATCGTAATTCCTCCTCTCTGTAGTAGTTGCTCTGGCATGGTGACAACTCTACATGTCCCGAAATGATTATTTATAATTTGTTCTTCGAAATTATATTTTCGTTGATACGTAATTCCGTTTCCATGCACAATGCTCGGAATGGCCATTTTTACAAAGTTACGTGTATGCACACACGCACGCACACGCACATACACACACGCGCGCATATATATATATATATATATATATATATATATATATATATAGAGAGAGAGAGAGAGAGAGAGATAGAGAGAGAGAGAAATAAGAAATAAATAAAACATAAATACGTATATACAGAGACAGCGACAGAGAGGGAGATGAGAGAGAGAGAGAGAAAAAATATATATATGTATATATATATATATATATATATATATATATATATATAGACATAATCTCTATGTATAAAAGAGAACCCTGACAGACAGAGTAACTGACACATCAAAGTGCAGCTCACACCACTGGACCAAGAAATTTGCTTTTTTTGTGTAAGTTCCCTTAAGATCGAGGCGAGCACTAAGAAGGGATTCGAACCCGACGGCCTATCGTAGTGACTTTTACATAATTTGGTGAATCATAAAAAGGCATATTAGCCAACTTAATTATTTTATTTATTTAACCATTAAGGGGTGAAAAGACTTGAAATATGAAATATGTTTTCGATGAATTATCGTTATCAATCGAACCCTTCGGGATATTGAGATGCTTTTTACTTCGAAATTTTGTTTACGTCAACATACAGAAAGTGGTTTCAGGATTTTTTGATTCGACCTCCATGCAGTAAGAAGTGGGGGGAAGTGTTTTTTAATAATCGTCTGTATCACTGGACCACAATTGACTATCGTGATTTTTACTTTAGTTGGGTACTTATAAAATGACTATGACATGACTCCAGATGTTTCGAAGTTCTTTAATTAATGGGATGAAAATACGTGAAATGTATTTACGATTATTCCGCCATATTTATCGAATCTATCGAGATATTCAGATAATTTTTGCTTCAGAATGATGATTAGAAAAGTGACCGAAAAAAGGATTTAAAATTTTTCAAAATTCTAACTCACAGTACTGTACAGTACAGGGTTATGTGTGATTTTTAACGAATGATCGATTTTCGCTTCACATGGATATTTTGGGTGTGAAATTAAGATTTTTCGAAATTCGACACCTAAAGGGGCGAAAAGGCATCAAATTCGTTTTACATCAGCCGATGATACTAGTCTAACTAGTAGATATATTGAGGTGGTGTTCGTGTTAGAATGATGCTTACGTAAGTACCTAAAATTGTAATGCAAGTTTTTTATTTTATAAGATAACTTGGTTATTAAAAAGAAAACTTATTTTATAAACTTTCAAGGCAGACGATTCGAAAAGAAGTATGACCAGCGAGTAATAAATTATACAGTAGTTTCCTTCTACAGTTCTATCGAGATGTGCTGTTGTACAACCTCTATGAGCCTGCCTAGGAAATCATGAATAATTTTGACGTTATGTGGCACAGCTGTCTGTCATTCTGACTCACAAAAACTGCACGACAGATTAAATTAGAGCAATTTGGATGAAGTCGTTCAAAAGTGATACAAATTTATTATGTAGTCCACTATCCCATTATCCACTAAAGTTCCTCGACAGCGGCATCTCACGTATACCATCTCACTAACCTCAAGGTTGGAGCACCAAATTAGTTTATATTTCTGCAAAACGTTGTCCCGCCAAAATTCCTTAATGGCACTTCGGTTTTGAAATATAAGTATGTTATTGAGCGCACCATCACCAATGGTTGTGCTCGGGGGTAATCAGCCTTCGTACCCCGTAAATTGCATATTTCATTCGATTGCCCTCTCACATTTAGAAGTATTTGACTACCCCACAACGTCAACTGTGTTGTGACTATAAACAAGGCCAAGGCGATGTCGCTGTTAGTGGCAGGGACAAACTTATGACTGCTTTTCGCGTGGACAGCTATAGCTACTTATCCTGCTGCAGAGTGAACGCGACTAACAGCTTTGTTATTCGTACACTAGATGACTGAACTGCCTATCTGGTGTAGAAAGAGGTTATTAAATTTAAGCAAATATTATCTGCTATGAGTAAAACACGCAAGCAAAGCCGCGGTTATACTATTGGTATACATAGTACACATATAGATAGGTATAGAAAAACAGAGACAGAGAGAAGAGAGTGAATAATGCAATATATACATATATAGAGCGAGAGAGATAGACACAGAGAGAGAAATAAAGAGAGAGTCAGCCAGAGACACAGAGGAAAGAGAGGAAAATAGAAAAATCTATATAAATATGTATACAGAGGTAGCAAGAGAAAGAGGAACAGAGGCAGAGAGAGAGAGAGAAGAGAAAGAAAAATAGGAAAACCAGAACGGGATACAGTGTGTGTATTCCTGAAAGAATAATGACGTAGGAGCTTGTGATAAACACAAATTTTTTCTTTGGTGACCATTACTTTTAAGTGGCGGCAACAAAATTGTTTTGTAGTTACCACGTCCAATATTTGGCACCATAAATATCAACATAATATTTTGTCGCTTCCACAAAACATTTTTCCGTGCAAGAATTTTCTTATGGACAATAGCACAACCTGACGACTCGCTTTGGTATCACAGAAGCCAAGGGTCTTATGAACTAAATTATTCTCGTGCAGATTCACTGTTTATTTTTTATGTAGCACCTTTCAGATGATCAGCTTATATTCAGAGGTCAGAAATAGCCTATAGTTGAAGCAGAATTTTAGTGCGTTTGTGTTTGTCCGTTATAAGATGATGTTTCTAGCCAGTGATTACATATGTAGCGTGGCGACCACATTTTGGTTGCCGATAAAATCTAGAGGTCGTGGACTATATGAACTTTCAAGTTTGATGGCCAAGTCACAGGATGTGAAAAAAAAATTCAATATTTATTTTAATGAATGAACATGGATTTTTATCATTCACGTCATCAAACTGTATCTTAGGTTAGTTGTCGAAGAGTAATATTATTTCTTAAATAATCGTTTTCGTTTTGTGCAAATAAAAAATCGACCCGTACGGCAACATCAAAGCCAACCCTGAGTGACAAGAGCTATCCATAGTTTGAATTGCACTGTCACGTTTTTTTCTCTAGCGATTAATGGCACCGTTATCATATAAGAAGTTCATCATAAACACGATGTTACAATTTTCGTTTGTCTTTTTGCCATTAAGATCATACAAAAGGTTACTAAGTTATTTGCGGTCTTATAAAAACAGAGCGAATAATTTGTTTATACCATTAACACAATAATTCCATTTTGATTTACGAGTAGGTATTTTCCCATCATTCTGCTACATACTCTACCGTGCGAAGATAACTGTATGACATTAGTACCTAAAAAAGATATCATAGTGTTGATTAAAATTGGGGTTCTGGAAATGCTTGAAAAATCAAAATATATTTTTACTACTTTTCATCACTTAATATAATGTTCACTCCTTAACATTTGTAGCCTGAAAGTAAACTCGTGACAATGTAGTTTAAAAATAACTAGTGTTGTATTTATTTAATCCAATAAATTATTTTGCCATTTTGAAAATACCTTTGTTTTATATTTTTGATCCAAGTTCAACACAACATGGTCTTCGATTTTATGCAAAGTATACCTGAAGGCCTTTTACAAAATTCATATGAATCCCCGAATGTTTCAGAACCAGAAGGTATTAAAATATTTTCTTTCAGAAACGTTGCCGGCCTCCGTATCATCATCCCATCGGCGTCGGTCTACAGAGCGAGAGGTCCTGGCTCCGTATCCTGGCTCGGGCATGAATGTTGCGTTTTCTCGTCACCTCCCATCATCCTATCGGCTCTTAAGAGTTAGTGAACGCTAGTTTTTTTCCCCCCGAGGCACGGAAACATGGATGGCTATAAGTCGAACATAACTCGTCCGTCAAACACTTCGTCGCCTCTAGGCGCGGAGTAGTAAACTAGCTCGCAGTGTTTTCGTAGAAACCGTTTTTTAATGGGACTTCAAGCGATGACACTATTATTTTATTTGTGGATAATATGAGGTAAAATTCAATGCAGGTTTCTATGACATAGTTTTCCGATTACGGTAGATATTTTCTCAGCCACAGCAACGTGGAAAAGTCACGTTTAGCACTTTTGAGGAGCTTGGAAATCGTGTTTTTAACTATCAGACGACATTTCTAAAATCATAGAGACACAGTTTAAAGTGTGTCTTCTTTTCGTAGATAAACGCATTGGAAACATTTTTAATAGTTACACAAGAAAAAATAATACTTTCCGTATCACACTACAGCACGTCTCACGCGCCAGGTCCACTGACTCTTTAAGACCTCGTTGTTAATGGGCCGTAAAGCGCTCTCACTTCACCTTCAGAAATCTTAAATGTCGGACTTTTTATTTTTATTCCTTTTTTTTTTTTTTGGAGAGTAGAAATTTTGTTAACACTAGCTGTGCTTGGCATCTCCCCTTTTCCCTTCCCCTCCCACGAATCTCTCAAGAATTCATCTACGCCTTCTCCAACTGTCGTACGTTCCTACAAGTGTAAGAGAAACATTAACGCAGTCTACTTCGTCGACTTAAGAATTATTTCACGCTGTGTGTAATAGACGATTGATAAGGGTACATTGATAGCCATACGGTCTGTCGGAAAACAACTGCGACACGGACTCGATACTCGGGTGGTATGGAACGGCGTTCTCGCTTTCAGTTTCCATGCCGTATCTCGTGGATAGAGACACGGAACTTTAGCTACTTTATTCGAGAATACGTTAGATTTAAAACTCCTGCACACTTTAATTACTTTCGTGACTGGGTCACTGTTACTGAAACGTTTCCTTGAGAAATGTGAACCAATAGATGACATGGCATGAGAACACTCGTTGACACCCGCGCTACCTTGTCAGAAAAAATTCGCGTGTTCACTGACATGTAGGCTAGCCTCCAAGAACATGTGTGTATTCAAGCAGACATTATCTGCTCACTGGCTGCTCTATGACGCAGTGATATGGGCCTGCATTTAGTTGCTTCTGTACTATTGGCTAAGCGACTTCCAGGAAGTGTCAAATTAGTAACGGGCAAATTGCGAAAGCGGCACGAACTTACAGTTGCTGGAGCCAAAAGAAAACGCGAATTTTTCAGGTATCTATGTATAACTGACAACTAACTGAAGCAGCAACCAATGAACATGTAGCTGAGGACATAGTAGTGTACACATGACTGTGGAGTCCAGCCGGCTAGTCGTCGAATCCGCGAAACTTCCGGGACTGTACTCATGGAAGACGAGCGCCGATTAAAACGCCACCACTTGAGGTCACTAGACAGGGAAATCTCGCAGGAACAGCGACCTGCCGGCTGTACTACACAGTTCTGTCTATCTATACTTTGTCCTAGCTATTTTTGATTGGCTGCTGCTCCAGTGTTTGGCCAATTACATATGCGACATGGTAGTTACGGAGTCAGTGGGTGTTTTGAAGGTTAGGATGCCTTAATAATTTAAATAAACAATTATCGAGTCATGAAAGCGACTACAGGTACACAAGTTAGAAATTTGACGTATACCTACTTCAATTCCCGAAATTTCCATGTATCGCTATTATCACTGAATGAAAATGTTTGTTAGTACTGAGACAACCAAATTATTTTGTAGTAAACACAACATATTTTTTTATAATACTTTAGTGGTGACAGAAAAATTATTTTGCGATGGGATCAAAAACTTTTGGCTGACTAGATACTAGAAAAATATTTTGTAGCTGCCACAAAATACTTTATTTCTGTGTATCCTTGTCTCTGATGTAAGCAGGCTCCGACGAAAATAGTATTCTGTGGATGGTGAGGTCTCGGGCGTCATCAGGAGCGCTCGGCAATCTTCGGCTAGGAGGCCGTCTTAGCAGTCATGTTGGGTATTACCTTGACCTTTTACCTTTACCTTAACGTGTGACCTTGACCCGCGTTTTCCCCGGAGTTCCATTTTCTATTTACCGATACAGAACTCCCAGTTGCACATGCGTGTTTTGTGTTATAAGACTGTTTTACGAGAATTGTTCTGAATCATTATTAGGATTACGGTTTCCTCTATTTTAGGGTTATTCACAACAAAATAGGAACATCCAAACTTATATCACTAATGCTCAAGATACGAAACTACGTACATAGTTTGTAGAATATCCTCGACGAATAAGGAGACGCGCAGTGAGTGGCGTTGCTGTCCTCCCAACACAGAAATTCAGATTCAGTCCCAGGTGAGCTCTCGATTTGCGCTTGCATTTATACCGATGATTCATCCTTATTTGCGCTCAAAACTTAGATGATAAGCGCTGACCAATTTTTTTTCACGCCTCACTCTTTTCGAGAGAGACTGTTTGGTTCGGTCAACAGGATGCCGTACTAAACATTTATTTTCAAACGTGGAATATTTTCTTCCAGAGTTCGTGGATTGTACTTCTGCTTGCCTTTCACGTCCACGACGTAAACCGTACCGATACCTTACCGTGTTACCGATACACCGACGTAATTATACAATGTACATGAAAGTATATTCAGATGGTTTTACCCTTTAAGAAATTAACTTTTGACCATTTATCCTTGCAAATACAGTATTTTACAATCGTCCATATGTATGTATGTAAACCTACTACCTAAAGAAACGTTTTAATCACCAATTAGTTTTTTAACGCAGTATCAATACAACTGTAGAAGTCTTTCACTTTGACGTTTAGCAGCTCTCCTTGGCTAATCAGTCCTATCATTCCCACATATGAATGTTCGACCTTGAAGGGATACAATACTTTTAGAACTATTCATCGTATAAAAATCCACATATTTAAAACATTCTAGGTTAACGTAATCTCAAACTACGAAAGTCATTCTCTTTTATTTCGATCATGTCAAACCAACATTATGTAATGTAACTAAAAAATATAACGAGGGATGCATCACCTCGGTTCCAAGATCGGTTGAATACTGACGCTGAATGGTTACACAACATCAAGAACACAGTTTCTTTGACTGTTCCTAGATTTCAGTAAACCTGCCCAAAGATATAAAGAACAATACGTGAGTAGGGCCTATTAGACGGAGGACGTACGACAGCCGATCATTTCCAGTCATTCCACCAGGAAGGAGGTACTCTGCTCGTGTTGTCTGTAGTTCTGCCATGCCTAGAAGGTCAATACCGCAGTTTGATCGTATCCGCATTGTTTCGTTATGTTTTCTCATGGAGAGAAGTTTCCAGACGTGTCCGAGTGAACCAAAACAATGTTGTTCGGACATGGAGGCGGTACAGAGATACAGGAACTGTCGATAACAGACCTCGCTTATGCTACCCAAGGGCCACGAGTGCAGTGCATGACCGCTACTTACAGATTTCAGCTCAGAGAAACCCTGCAAGTAACGCCACCATGCTGAATAACGTGTTTCGTGCAGCCACAGGACGTCATGTTTCGACCCAAACCGTACGCAATAAGCTGCATGATGCGCACGTGCACCCCGACGTCCATGGCGAGCTCCACCTTCGCAACCTAGATGCCATGCAGCGCGGTACAGATGGGCCCAACAACATGCTGAATGGACCCGTCAGAATTGGCTTCATGTTGCCTTCACAGATGAGTGTGTGTCGCATATGCCTTCAACCAAACAATCGTCGAAGACGTGTTTGGAGGCAGTCTGGTCAGGCTGAACAACATAGACACGCTGTCCAGCGAGTGCAGTAAGATGGTGGTTCCGTGATGCATAATGTGGTGCCGACGTACACCACTGGTTGTCATGGAAGTCGCCTAAACGGCTATATGATACATTGACGACATCCTCTGGCCTATTGTGCAAGCATTCCGGCAGAATCTCGGTGAGGCATTCGTCTTTATGGACGACAGTTCTCATCCTCATCGTGCACATGTTGTGGATTCGTTCCTTCGTGATAAGGACATCGCCCGCCTAGAGTGGCCAGCATGTTCTCCAAACATGAACCCTATCGAACATGCCTGGGATACGTTCAAACGGGCTGTCTTTGGACGAGACGACCCTCCAACCGAATCACCGTTGAAGAGTGGGGCAATCTGGATCAACAGTGCTTGATGAACTAGTGGATAGTATGCTACGACGAATACAGGCATGCATCAATGCTCGAGGACGTGCTACTGGGTATTAGAGGTACTGGTGTATGCTGCAGTGTGGATCACAACTTCAAAACGGCTAGGTATATGATCTACAACTTGCAATATGTGGTTTTCATGAGCAATAAAGGGAACTGAAAAGTTAACTGTGTGTTTATCTCTTCCGATTAAATGTAGTGGTTCATGCGATCTTGGAAACGAGGTGATGCAATACTTTTTTATGTACGTAGATGCGCCTACAACTCTAGCTATTTTACGTAGCCCATGAGCTGCCTGTCTCAATTGTTTCATTTTTACAACGAACCAAAGTTGGTTTTTTTATGTTGTTATTGTATATACAACTTACAAGTGTTGCAACAGAAATTTGTTTGCGAGTTTTGGAATTTCTTTGCCCTTTATTACTTTGTACGTTGTCTGTGTTCACGTTTACATACCATTCCTTGAATTTCATTTCGGTTTTCTAAAAGATGTTCGTTTATTCAAATTTGACTTAAATTTTTTTACACTTTATTTAAAGTAAAAAATAATTAGTAAAGAAAATTTAGCTTAATAATGTTTTACTTTCTTCAATGTTCAAACACTGAACAAATGGTAAAATCACTAAAATTTAATAAATCATACAGTAAGTTCAATCTTTATAATTAATGGACTCCGTTACAGAGTAATATGGTATCTGACGATTCAAAGATTAATTGAAAAAAATGCAATTCTCTGGAATTTCGGTGCACTACATTTGCTCAGTTAATTGTTTGTCTTTCACGTAAGCTTAGTAAAAATTTCGTTGTTAAATTTTTGGTATTTTAAATATTTTTTATTTATCTGAATATGACATACTTCAGTATGAAACAGGCACTAATGCCATTCTAATAGTGTAATTTAAATTTATTGCTGCCCAAATGTATTGGTGATGTTAAAAGGATATCGTGATGTTTTGTTTTTAGAGTTATGTAACTCTGAAATAGTCCTCCAGAGTTACACATAATTTACTATTCGTCTGTATTTCTTTGTTTTTCCTAAAGAAATGTATGTTTTAATACTGGAATGACACGCAAATTTTGGAACTGAACTGGTTTTAAAACGCCACGGTGGGATAATACAGGATAGGGTACTTTTAATTATTGAAAATGGAGCATAATAAAGTGATTTACGTATGTTGGTGAGTTGGTAAACGTATAACTTATGAGGTGCTTTTGTTTCTCATCCACGGCTCTAATTAAGAAGAGGTTTATTAAATAATCGTACTAAAACGGAAAAAATTAAAATGTGGAATCGCTTAGTGATCATCTACAATGACACCTCTACTAATCCGGTGGCGCAATGCTTGGCTTGTAAATTAGTTACTAGGGGCTCTAGCTTTGTGAAGGTCTAAGTGTTTGATGTTAATAACGTCTTACCATTCCATACCCACAAAGCTGCGGAACACTACTAAGAAGCTTAGTCGCTAGTGCGTCTGCAGATTATCCATGTTCAGCCCTCAAATAGATAGCATGCAGAGCGCCGGTTGGTGCTTCAGACTGACATATGACTTTGAAACCATGCACCGTCAATTAACTATGTTCCTTAGTGGCCGGCTGCGTTTGTTTTCCGAGAGTCTTAGTTGTAATTACACACTATTTTTACATTTTCGCTACACGTAGGAACCCCAGATTTTTATATGAAAAGATTTATGCATCATCTTCGCTCAATGTCTTATGTGTACTTCTGCAGTTTTATTCCGTGGTCAGTGATTGGTAGTATCGCGAGTTTGTCGCGAAAATATTTTTACACAATTTTGTTTTAATTCCTTACGTGAACATAAGCAGCTGTGCTTTGTGGTTATTGGCTGCGCGTCTTTGTTCTCACACGTCTCTCAGTTGGCTTCACCAATCAAAATAAGGAGATTGCGATACCATACGTTGGTGATTGGTCAGTAACACCAAGATAAGTGAGAGCTAAACATTCAATCACGTGCCATGAAACAGAGCTGCAGAATAAGGCACTGAAACCAAATGGTGCAACATTATTTTCGCCACTAACTCTTGTCTATAATAAACGGATGTTTCTAACTCTCACACTTCTGAAGGTTTTATCCGTACGTCAGACGTGTGGTGTCACAGGAACCTTATTCTGACTGGCATAGTTAGTTGAGAGACGTCTCTACACAGACAAGATGCCAGTAACCACTAAGCAGAGATGCAGATGTGCACGTGCGGCATTGAAACAAGCCTGTGTAAACGTCTTTTCATATAAATATGGGGGTCCCTACTTACATGGGTTATTACATGTGGATGCTGCAAAAATGTCTTAAATGTTCCAACTTTTAACTACGTATTATTAACTTTACAGAGGTCGTTTTCATGCTTACGGTCTTCACTCTGTAAATATTTGCCTACGAAATAAAGTAAAGATAATTTTAGTCAGCATTCAACAGCGAAGGCTTCAATTATGGCGAGGGGTGATAAGAGATTATTACAGGGGCGATGGAATCGGGAGATCCTCGAGAAAACCCAACAACTAACGGCATTCCCGCGTGTAAAATACCCGACTCGAACCCGTTCATAATTATACGTTGTTAGAAATAAATTCTCTGATCGTAACGACACGCGAAACATTTTTTTTCTTATCTTAAAGCTGAAGTCAGAATATAACAAAAGCCGTGTTTGTCTAACAAGAGTTAGAAAGCATTACAGAGTATTATATAGGCTAAAGTGTGAAAGGACATCTGGCTCTTGAGGTTATACGTTTAACAGGCACTCTAACGGTGTAAATTTCGTCGTAATAAACATTACAAATCTTTCTAACAAAAAATTCAGGATTCTTGGTATGATGTGCATTATTATTCATTTTAATTTAAGGACGTTGGACCAGTAAAAATTCAAAATTTTATATTTGTGTCAAACACTGTCCAACTTTTACACATCAGATAACATGTCATTTCCCCAAATAAAAAAAAAATTAGGTCCCATAGTTTTAGCTTTATGACCTATCAAAGTCACAAAATGGCAGTTGCGGTGTAGCCAAAATAATAAAAATAATTAACTTGCAGAAACAAGATAATTCATATTGATTCTTAATGATGTGAGCTACTTCAAGACACTTTTGTGAACACAAAGCTATAACTTTTTTGTATTTTTAAAAAATTGATGAAAATGAGTAAATTTTTGCATAACTTTGACTTTTGGCTACTACTGAAATTTTCAAAACTAACTTTTGTCAACTATGCCGTAAAATTCATTGATACACCAACTATCAGTTCCTGTAATTTTGAATTTATTCGTTAATTACTTTTTTTGATTTTGGCTACACCGCAATGGCCATTTTGAGACTTTGATGAGTGATTATGTAAAAACTATGGGGCCTAATTTTTTTTTTCATTTGGGGGAATTACATGTTATCTGATGTGAAAAAGTTGAACAGTGTTTGGCACAAAAATAAAATTTTGAATTTTTACGGGTCCAACGCCCTTAACTTATGACTACTTCGGCATTCGAATCCTTTTCTGGATTACGGTCAAAATGCAATGTTATGTATTTTCCTGGAGAGCTATTAAACAATTAACAATGATTTTAGTCTGTTTGACTGAAGTTATCTCTCACATACCAATCGGTGTAGCTGAGTAGGTCTCAAGCAGAAAAAAACCGAAATTATTTAAAATTGTTTCCATATTCCAAAGAGAAAATATATTTGAGTTTTACAACGTCTGAAAAATCATCCATACGTCAATCTTTACAAAGTGTTTGTTTTACAGTAACGAATGTCAAGTACGATAACCTTTAATTTCAATGAAGGGGTTCAACAAATGTCGAGTAGTACAGGATGACGTGGTATTGAATATATATTGTTTTTTTTATATATTTTACAATAAATGGAAACTCACCTATTTAAAATACTGTAGATTGAAAAGTTTGCAGTAAATATATAAGGTATGGAGATGCTTACTATTTGGCCCTGTGTGGGAAGAACGAAATGTCAAGTAGTAGAGTACTATATGACCTTCGAACGACTCCTGCAATTGTTTTATAAACTTAACCGTATTTTATACATGCACGACTGCAAACGAATGTTGCCGAAATGCATTAATATCCCTAGTATAATAAAAAGAGTTTATAGTTGTGTCCAGAATGACGACGCAAAAAAAATAATACCCAAAAATTAAACACAAATTAATTCCAGAACGCATTAAAGTTGCCTCCAGAAGGACGAAACTAAAAAAGCAATAAAACACCAAAATAGGTGTACGAAAACTAATCACAAAAATGGATGAGTACGACGATGACAAGACAATGACAAGAGACACGAATGACTGCGAACACAGACGACACAACAAAGAAAACACATACGAAAAGTGTAGCAGGCTTCCTTCGAATACAATAGATACGACGTTTTTAGGAAAAGAATGTGTGTTCCCGTCTTTAGGCACATGCACAGACAGAGGAACTCCAACAGACTTACTGTGACTGTGTGTTTTTGAGGAAAGTAATTTATTTATAAGCGCAAATAAACAGCTAACACTGGATGATGTGTTTGATTATGAAAAAGCAAATGATAAAATTGTCATACAATAAATGAATGAAAGGCATAAGATCATAGTGAAGAAATTGTTTTAGCTTCAGCGTCAAGCGCGTCGGCGAACACTTAGAAAAATCTGAAAGCGTAAGACTTTAACTGCGAGAGTAATTGGACAGATATGGCAGCTGTATAACTTACCAAAATTTATATAAACAAAATATAATTTCTAAATGTTGCTTTGTACTTTCATATTTTTGTTTCATTAACCGTTTTTGTAAGGTCACAGATGAAATCGTTTTGACTAAATTAATAATATTAACATTTATAAGTACGCATACATTTCATATTCATAGAAAGAATAATTTCTTTACTCAAAGCGTGAATAAATCTTTACTTAATCCTAAAATAGATACATTTGCCATATTAGACTTGTAAATAGGCCTTTATAACAAAAACCTATCATGAGTTTTACAAATTTCGATTTAAGTGAACTAACGTCTGTATTACGTAATATTATTCTAGGCCATCTCTTAGGTAAATGTATTAACTACAAAAAAAAAATGTCAGCATAAAATAAGGAACAGACCTTGTATTCATTCCGTTACTCAACAAATGCAAATAAATGGTTCCAAGATACATTACCACTGCTTCGCGGAGCTTGCTCCAGATTGAAGTACAGACCACGAAACGAAAGAGCCATTTCTGAGAAAATGAACTGCGCTACAATAAACTCCACACGGCGTTCCCCCTCTCCCCTGTGATGCCACAGTGGCAACACTTTGCTTTCTTTTGGTCTTTGAGAAAGAATTTTATATGGATGCGAATTCAACTTCAACCAAATATTCAAAGAGATATGTGTGGGCTTAATCTAGTTTCGCGTGAAGATTTTAAATATGACTTACACGAGCATATGAACTGCGGGAACGTTAGTAAAAAGAGTGGAGATATATTAATACTAGGCTCGAGCAGTAATAAAAGAGGCTCAACGAAAAGCGTTGAGATAGCCACAGCGAAACCAACGCTATTAGTTACTGATTTCGGTTGTCGTCTACTCCACGAAGGGTGGCCGTATCAATAAAGATATCTTCATAAATTCACTACATTCCATGTTACACATGAACATAAAGTGCATTATTTATGCGGAAAAAAGTTGGTGTGACTGACAATTCAACCAGTTTAGTATAAATTGAGCTCATGAGAAATTGTGGAAGCTCGAAGATTGCATTGGCCTAATTCTACAGATTTTCTTGTGATATTTTTTGCAAATTCCTCAACATTTCACAATCTTTACAGTCATGAGAATACGATTAACAGTACCACAGGTTTACACGATATTTCTGTTTCTGAAAAATAATTAAATAATGTTTTATTTCCTGTGCACTAAAATTACCGTATTTCCTTTTCTAAAGAATGATAAATAATTTAAAATGTGTGATTCTTCTATTACGAACCACAGTAGTACAAAACATAATGTAAAATAATATTATATTAACACGATTTTACTTTTAATCGCATCCTGTACTAGAATAAATTAGATTTGAGAACATTAAAAGTTAAAAAAAAAAAAAAAAATGTTATAAATCTGTTGAGCCAACTGTGGGACACGTGTGGTTGGTATGATGAAACGTGTAACTTTTATTTGGAACTCCGTGGAGTTATTAAGCCATAAATGTTACGTAGGAAAAGCAGTAGTATGTAGTAGCCTAGATGTAAAATACAGAAAACACTGATTATGTAATTTTTTTGTTTTCTAAGTAAAACTTCAGTTGCATTCTTGACAAAGTGGTTTTATGTTTTACATTTAAAGGCGCATTTTAATACACAAAAATACTAACATTTGTTTTCTTGAATAAGAATCATTTTTACAGTCCAAGAGTCTGAAAAAGAGCTATTCACTTTTCAAATTGTAGTCGATGTCTGACATATTATGTCCTCATCCAAACTTAAGTTAACATAGAATTTTTTATGTAAATTACACCTTAAATTAAAGTTAACAGGTCGTAAGATTCGTAAACGAGTAGTTGAAACAAATAATATGTAAGTAATATACGTATATATTATATAAATGTACGCAAATGTTGCATATATATACAAAATTAGCGAATGTGAGGATTAGCAAGAATAAGAAGTTTTTGTTCCTTAATGTATGATAGATAGGCAGTAATATTTAGTTTTACGTCGGTATCTACTAGATGAAAATATTCTGAAGTTAACTCTACAAAATTATATTTGATAAATCAAGAACCCCTTCAAAAGATTTTTAATAAGTTATATTTTTTACTTTTTTTTGTTGTGTTTTACGTCTCGTCGACAGCGAGGTCATTAGATACTGTCACACACATCTTTGTGTGACACAAGGACGGGACCTGGGAGAAGAATCGGTCATAATCTATGTTTTGGGATCGTCCTGGCATTCGCCGGAGCGGTTTCGAGAAGCCATGAACATTTGGAAACGAACCCGGGCCCATTCGAATGCGTATCTAGCGTGTTACCGCTGTGCTACCTCACTCGGTTTATTTTCATCCCTAGAATACTGAAATATTTATAGCGTACGCAAGTGACAGATCAGTATACGGCCATTTGAACCGTACGGATGAAAATTAATAGGTAGGAAATATTCTCAATTTTTTCATGATTTTATTAGCGTCTAAGAGTAATAACAACTGTCAGGTACTTTTCTGTGTTCTCATCTAAAATATTTAATGAATAATATCTGAGTTAGTGGAAAATCCCTTAAATGTTAAATACCAGGGTATTTTACAAACCAGTGTAGCGTTTTTCGTCTTGTATTATTGGATCACAGTCATGCAACACGGTCAACAGTGACGAATCACAATTATTCCTTAGCGTCGCAGCAGGGTTATGGTTGTCCTAGTGTAATAGGACCCGCCAAAAAGGAAATAAAAGTTGCAAACATTAGCATGCTACGTTGAAGACTGGCAAACAGGCATATTTCTCCCGCGATAAACCAAAATTCCTACTGATGGAGTATTTGCTCCAAACATTCACTGACTGTTCACTTAACTCCCACAATCCCGCTAAGCTGCTGTGAATGGCTAACCCTCAGCAGCCCAGCAGTGTTGGTGGAAATGTAATGTGGTCAGGATTAAACAGTTTTCCGAATGAACATTATTGTGTGAGCCCGAGCATCGAGTGGATCTGTAACCCAGATAGCGACATTGATTAGGTGTATTAGCTCTAATGTTGTGGAGGATAATCGGAAGAGGGAAGGAAACGGGGCGAAGACCTGCGAGAGGTAGATACGTGACGTGATAGAGCTCCGCAAATCACAAGGGCGCATACAACCCTAAAGGCATAGCACCGAAATCGCAATCGCGTTAGAGCACATAGGTACCTCTAACTATGCGATCTTAAGCCCGATCGTTAATTCTATACTCAATTCCGTATCTAGTTATCGTTCATAAACTCCGATTGATATTAAGTAGCTGAATTCTGTAGCAAAATGAACAATCACAGTTCATTAATACATGTCTGTACGTAAACAAGAAAACTACATTTGTGATGATGGTTATCACAGTATGTAAAGTATGAGTGCATAATACTCTAAAACTATTTCACGTACAAAGCACTAGTAGGGTAACCCGACCATATACCGTGATACACCTTAATATTGTGATAAATCACGTTGCGGACGTCACAAAACTGGAAAGGAACTCTACGTCGAGTTCACTATGTTACCAACAGAAAGAAGGGAATGTGTAGTTTCTACAATAAGTGACAAATGTATCAAATATAACATCACAATTTAAAGTGTTAAACATGTTTCTGCTACTGAACCCAGATCGCTATGGTAGGAGGCGGATGGGTTGACCACTCACCTACTACGACCCCCGCTAGGTGTAACTTTATAAGGTCGTTATAACTACTAGTGAGACAAGAAAGATGCTACAATATTATGCATACTTATACGCACACGAATAAGAAAATCAACCGATAAATCCCGTTAAGTTCCACGGAACACAAAAAAAGCTGTTTTTTATGTTTCAGTTAGTGTAGGGCATTGTTTTGCGAGAATACAACATATTGACAGTAAACACAAAATATTACCAAAATCATGATTAACATTGTCCTTTAATATCTTAACAGCGAACAAAACACTCGTAAATCATTACCAGTAATCATTTCAAAAATCTGTACTATACATCTATTTATCTATAAAAAAGTACCATTCGCAGAACAGTGATTTTTTTTAAAGATATGTCACCTTGTCAAAAGAATACCCCACTGATAAATACAAAAAAAAAAAACTATTTAAAATTACGCTTTGTAGTATGAAACAGAAATTAATGTTGACCTAGTTTTGTTGAAATAAAAAAGGACGTCCGACCATTCTTAACAAGTATATATTGCGGTAAAGCACGAGCATGGACTAGTACAGACAGGCGAGAAAACAGAACAAGATCATACTCTCACGGCAGATCTGTAGAAATGTTAAACACAGTTTTTGTTTGGCTCAGTGGTTACCAACCCTCAGTTCAGTTTATTGAGCAGCCGACTTTGGTGCGAGGGGTTCTGGGTTCGATTCCCAGGTCTGGCTGGGTATCTTATTTGTGTTCGTCCGTTAGAGTCTATCAATTATCACAGTCACATAAAAATGTTACGACCTCGCCAAGGAACCTAACATTACAAAAATAATTATATAAAAATTAATTACAGTTCCTGATTGGTGTACTAAGGGTCCCGGGTTATATTTGCTACCGAGGATGTCAATATGTACCATTACTTCCTCGGGTTCAGGACTGAATGTTGTGTTGTAACCTCATCACCATACTGCGGGAGATAGTGGCAAACAACTGCAGTTTCATCCTCGGCTAGTCGTGCCTCTGGTGTTCTTCCTGAAGTTCAAATCATCTTCTTTTCGTTTGAAAACATTAAACATATTTATATTTATTTATTTATGGTAGATAAATATAAATGTTGACCTGTGTTAAAGTTAGTAACGCACTTACAGCGAGCTTGTTGCTCGTAGGCTAAACTATGTGAACATTAGAACATGGGGTCGCACAGCTGCGGTAAACTGAAATGTGCCGGTGAGAAGATAGGTCCTTGAATGTGCTCTGATCACAGCCCTTGTAGCCGCTTTATATGAGACTGCCCGTAAATTACAAAGTCCCCTTCTGAAGATGTCTGCCTTCCTTAGGGTTCCACTAATACCATGTGAAAAACGTTCATCCCGCTCATTTTTACAATGAGAATTCACCTCATAGATCAACAAATCGAACTTAAGCCTGTGCTGTTTTAAAAGAACCAGAACACCGCCTGTCTATAGAATTCACACGCAGGTTTTTTTAATATGTTAAGCCATGCGTGTTTGTGCGTACCGCTTAAATTCCGGATTATCATAAAGACATCTGAACGAAATGTATTTTCATGAGACCTTAAAAGAAACAGGGCATCCAATAATGATTCTTCCTAAGCCTATGTGCAAATATTACTTTATTTTAAAACTATTTGAATATTGAATTTGTATGCTGTACTAGCAGTGTGCCCGCGGATTTGTTCGCGTGTGTTACTCATGACAGATAATATATACTTTAAACATCTTTGTACACAAGATTGGTAGTTCAGTCATCAAGTGTTAGAATGATAAATATGCTAGTTGAGCTAACTCTGCAGCATATAGCTATGGCTGTCCACGCGAAAAGCAGCCGTACCTGCCACTAACAGCGGCTAAGCCTAGGCCTTATTTATAGCCACAGCAAAGTTGACGTTGTTGGTCAATTTTCGCAACTTTTGAATTCATTCAAATTGCACTGATTTCATCTTCCTTGAAGTTTTTATGTGTCAAACGTGTAAAGCACGCCTGAGCCTAGAACCTCGCGAACAATAGAGCGGAGCTACGAACAACTGCGCCACATAACGTCAAAATTATTCACGAAAGCTAACTTAAATATAAAATATTAATTTTCTGGGCTCATACAGGTTGTACAGCATGTCTCGGTAGAACTGTGGAATGAAACTCCTGTATAATTTATTTCTTGCTGGTCGTACATGCTTTTTGGATCGCCTGCCGTGAGAATTTACTAATCAAGTTTCTTCTTGATAATTAAGTTATCTTATATTATAAAAGCCTTGCATTACGTTTATAGGATCATTCTGACACAAACGACACCTCAATATCTCCGCTGATAGAAAACAAATGTTATGACTTTAAACCTCATTAAGTGTCGAGTTTCGAAAAATCTTAATTTTACATTTTTAATATTTGTGCAAGTATCTAAGTGAAGTGAAAATCACAACGATAGACCGTTCCGTTAAGGGCGCGGTTCACCTCAGTTTTCAACGTAACTATTTTTTTTTATATATGTATAAGATTTTTTTTTATTTTAGACATAAATAGTAATTAAATCTTCCTCTTAGGAAATGTGTGTATCTCTCATAGTTTTTGTGTAATGCGTCATTAACGTCAAAATTTGCACTTTACGGTTTTATGTACGCCACTAAAACCATCTGACATGCCAAATCGAAACAATTCACAGTTCATAACAATGTTATAGGCTATGATTTCACACATATAAAAACAAAAAAAAATATATATGTTTGTATTTTTTTAACTTTTTTGCAATTTTTAAATTTTCATTTCAAAATTCAGCATTTTTTATTAAATACAAAAAATATTTTATTTTTTATTTTATGTATGTCAAAACATAGCTTATAAAATTTTTTATAAACTGCGAAGTTTTTCTGTATGGCTTGTCAGTTGGTTTTAGTGGCGCACATAAAACCGTAAAGTGCAAATTTTGACGTTTACGACTTATTACACAAAAATTATTAGAGATACACAAATTTCCTAAGAGGAAGATTTAGTCACTATTTATGTTTAAAATAAGAAAAAAATACCATATACAAATATAAAAATAAAAAAAAAATACATTGAAAACTGAGGTGAACCGCGTCTAAAGCAGAATCGATCATTCACTAAAAATCACATAACACCCCTGTACTGAGAGTTCAAATTTTGAAAAATCTTACAACTTTAGCGGCCACTTACCATTTAATCATCCTGAAGCAAAAATAAACTGAATATCTCGATGGATTCTATATATATCGAAAATTTATCTAAAACACATTCCAGGTTTTTTCACCTCCTAAGAAACTAAATTTCGAAAAAGAAAAAAAAAACTTTTAATCAAATTTTAGACTACTTTACTGGTGTATCTTGAACATGGAAAACACGACAATAGCCCGCTGGGTTTAGGCTATATCGACGATTAATAAAAACATTTTATCACTTTTCACCCCTTTCACGGCCTTGGTGAGGCATTTCGAAAATTCCTTAAATTACTTTTTACGTATTTGAGTAAGCATCATTCATAAACAAAAATCACGTCGTTATATGAAATATTAATGGAGTCGATTTACATCGATTGTGAATCGAAAACATATTTTATCCTGTTTTTACCTCTTTGGGGCCAAATTCGGAAAATATACATAAATGGTATGTTGTATATTTAAGTAAGTATCACCCTCATCTGAAGCAAAGAGCACTTCGATACCTTGATTAGTTCGATAGATATGGAAGAATAATCGAAAACACATTTCACTTATTTTCACTCCCTTTATTAACAAAATTCGAAACGTCTTGGAGTCTTGTCTTAGTCATTTGTATACATAACCAATTGAAGTAAAAAATCACGACGATGGCAAATTATGTTCCAGGCCTATACACGATTCATCAATAAAACCTATTTTCCAACTTTTTACTGCTATGGGGTAAAATTTCAAATAATTCTAAACCCACTTTTATGGTATTTACGTAAGCACGTTTAAGGTCTTTTCACATCCTTAAATGTTAAATTTCGAATAATCTTGGAATTGGTTAATATGCAATTTTATGTCTGTCCCATAGAAGTAAAATCACTATTATATGCCGTTGGGATCGATCTATTTCGACGTTTCTCCGTAAATATATTACACCAATTTTCACGCTCTTAGAGGTCGAATTTCGAAAAATCCCTTCTTAGCTTAATGGTAGGTGACACCCTCACGACAGAAAATTAAGAATTACAAGATCGCTAGTACCGACACCTTTTGATTGCAAACAGGCTTGGATCGTCAGATAAGGAGAGCAACTTGTATTGACTTAAGCATAAGGAGCTTTAGGGAGAATGAGCAAAAGACTTATGAAGGTAGGTATGTTTATTCATTTAGTTGGAAAATCATACGTTGTTTTCATCAGTGATTAGGAACCATGTCGAAAATCACAGCTAGAGTAGTGCCGGGTCTTTATTATTCACGTTCAGAACCTGAAAGTTTGACCAATGATGTCTGGTTACTTACCATTGGTGTAATTTATAGTTAATTAGCACTGAGCTCACTACATAGATTCTACAATCCAACTATAATAAGTGAAAATCATTGCCCTTAGCAGATTAGTGTGTTAATATACAAATTTCAGTACGTATTCCACCTGGAGTGAACTGATGTTTCCGGATTGAATCTTCGCTGTAAACACACCCCGATTCGA
This sequence comes from Medauroidea extradentata, assembly GCA_003012365.1. Taxonomy (NCBI): domain Eukaryota; kingdom Metazoa; phylum Arthropoda; class Insecta; order Phasmatodea; family Phasmatidae; genus Medauroidea; species Medauroidea extradentata. Next base: position 41,558 of record PNEQ01135056.1, read on the forward strand.
CTTAAATTGGGGTGGAATGAGATAACCCAATTGCTCTGAACACCATCTTAATGACGGACTGAAATAAGGCGAAGCGGTTGCCATATTTAATCGTACGTTCAATTATGGAACAAGTTATAATCGTTCTCATTTAGCCAAATAACATTGTTAAAATTTCTGTAAATAACGATAAGTGCAAAAGAATTTTAAATTAATATACTGACAAATGGTTTCAAACCAAAATATATAGTAACAGTTTTTATCTTTAGTTTATGAGAGTCATTTTTTCTGTGGCACATTATTCGACTAAACGATGTTTCCACACACAAAGAGTACAGTCCTGGTTCACCCCATGTTTACAAGTAAATCTGAATTTTAAAATTACTAAAACCGCATTTCATCCCACGTTCATTTTTGTTCGCTCCATATCTGCTCCAATCCGCGTTCAGTCTGGTCCGGAATTTTACTCTAAGAGCACTGTTTATGTCCATAATCGCGCTACTTGGGTGTACGTGACATCTTTAAGGCCATGCTAGGAAGTTTTTTCACACTGGAGCAAACAAGTCTCACAAAATGTTTAACGGAATGCTTTGAAAAAAATTCAAGACATAGAATGGTCATACAATGTTCAATTCTTTGAAGCGTTTTGCAAAGAAATCTATCATTCGTATGCAAAAAATTAATATTGTTTTATTTTGGCTTATTTTCGTTGCAAAACTTGTGATACGTTAAGTGCAAAAATTTAAAAGTTGAAATAAATAAAAAATGTTAATTGTTCCTAAAAATAGGTACACATTATGATTAGAGAAGATGATTTATCGCGATAATGTTTTCTATCAGCGTATTTTGCAAATCAGTGTAGCGTCTTGCGCCATGTATTGTTGGCCGGCGCGGTTATGTGCAACGGTGTAGCTGTTTACACACGAATCTCAGACGTTCAGCTGTAGTGCACCAGAGTTATCATTGGCCCAGTCAAACAGAGACTCGCCAGTAACGAAATAAAAGCGTCAGAAATGAATACATTACATTGAAGCCCAGCAAACAGGCAACTTTTCCTTCTCTAATTATGAATTTATGATATGTTCGTGACGAAACAGCGTAGAGAATCTTCTATATGAACGTTATGTTGCTTTGAAAAAAATTGAAAACTACTGTAAAACTACCGATCGTGGACTTAAGAGAAGTCTTCGCCAGACGCATGGATGATGTTGTAGCGTTTAGCGCTTAAATTATTCGTATTACGTTTATCTATGAAAAAAACATAAATTTAAAACTATGTCTCTATAATTTTAAAATTTCAACACGCGTATTAGAAACGTGATTTTCGGGCCTTTTAGACTGCTGACTACGAAAAGGTCACCTAATTAGTAAAATTCTAAACGAGATGCGTGCGTTAGCCTTACTTTCATACTATCCAAAAACAAAATATTATGGCTATGGCTTAAAGTACCATAGGGGACAAGACTACAAGGAAAACCTTGCACGCCAGATTGGAGGGTGTCTAAAAGCGGACTCCGAACCTCACCATTACTGACTATAAGCACATGAGTTCCGAGTCACGACGCCTATGACCTACCTCGCACGAGACGTCGTGATGCAAGGCGGAAATGAGACGACGTATGACGTAGACGTACCCCGACGACGTGCCGGTAAAGTCTTCCCGGCCTGCACACAGCTTGTCATCACGATGTGAATGCAATGCAGGATGCGAAATAGTAACGGAACCGGATGGCACGTGGGACACTCCAACTGCCACGCGACGAGTTCGTGACATTATGAGCAACTCGCTCCGGGAACATAAAATACCACGTCCATGACTTGAAAGGAGATCAGCACCGGTAATATTATAATTCTTCATATCCAGTCGCAAGTTCCATAAAAATTGGTTTAACAAGCTTAGATGTTACGTCCGACATGGTACAGATATTACCGCGGTAGCCGAGTGGTCAGACCATTCTCCTCCCACCAAGGCGATCCGGGCTCGATTCCCAGCGTAGTCGGTTTCCGGATTTTCGCATGTGGGAATCTGAGCGGACGATAACGCTGGTCGGTGGGTCTTCTCGGGGATCTCCCGTTTCCCCGCCCTCCCGTTCCGTTGCTGCTCCATACTCGCCTCGTGTCACCCCTTACTAGAGCTAAAGGCCTCGACGTTGAGCACTTACCAAAATCTCTCACTCACGTTACCTCATTAATCGTTCCAAAAAATTTTGCACCTTCACTGCCTTTGTTAATTTTTTTTCTGGTTGCTGTCAGGGTGAAACAAATCGTTTTCCTCCCGATGGTTACTAGTCATAAATTAACAAAGGCAGAGAAGATAAAACAATTTTATAACGCTTTACAAAGTAATATCTCTGCCACGACTGGCGTAAAATATAGTTAAATTTCTTTGGATGGAATTTACAGCAGAAAATTAAGATTTATATGACTCGGGTAGTGACACCTCCTCAGTTACAAAGGAACCTGTATTGGTTCAATCTTGAAAGGCTTGAATGTATGTTAAGTCAATTATATGTAAAACCATAAACTGTTTTTTCCAACGATGTGGTGTAGGTTGAGCAAACGAAAGGTACTGAAAAAATGTATACAGGATGTAACGGAAGTGATGGTCAATAATGCACACATGGAAAGTACTGGCCAAAAGAAGCTACAAATGTCCAATAAACATGGGTCCGGAAATCAGCCGTTGTCGAGATAGAACACATTGTTTGTTGCAGTTGATCATAGGAACACATGGACTTTCTAATCTTTAAAGAAGGTGTTCAAAATGTTGCCCATGCGTCTGAATGTAACATTGAACTCGTCTCTGAAACGAGTTGCGAATCCTCTCAGGCAGTCCAGGTGTATTCTGTAAATGCTGAAAGGCTGCTTCAATCCGCAATCGTAATTCTTCAAGAGAGTTGACCTCAGTAGCATAGACCAGGCTTTTGACATGACCCCACACACAAACATCCATTGGATTTAAATCCGGTGACCTTGGAGGCCATGGCACAGGTCCTCCTCTACCTAACCAATGTTGACCATACCGTCGAGTTAGAAGCCGGCGCACACGTAATTGAAAATGTGCTGGAGCACCGTCATGCATAAACCACATGTTCAGGCGTTGGTTCAGTGGGACATCATCATCATGAAGCAGATCTGGAAGTGCAGTACGCAGAAACTGCCTGTACCGATTTCCGGTTAGTCTCTGTGGTAGGAAGTGTGGTCCAATTATGCGGTCTCCGAGCAGTCCGGCCAAGACGTTCAACGAAAAACGTTGCTGATGTCGTGACACGAGTGTCGCATTAGGATTGACATCGGCCCAAATTTGACAGTAATGGAAGTTGAAAATGCCGTCACGGGTAAACCCAGCTTCATCCGTGAACAGAATACTGCTTACAAACAGGGGGTTCAAAGTACACTGTTGTTGCATCCATTGACAGAAATTCTCTCTAGGAGGGAAGTCTGCATTGTTGAGAGCTTACACACGCTGGAGATGATACGGATACAGTAATTGCCGATGTAAAATCCGCCGCACGCTCATATGACTCAGCACACGCTCTTGGATAGCAATCCTCCTTGTTGAAGTACTCGGACGTTCGTGTACAATGTCTAACACATTTCCCTCAACATCAGGTGTTATGGATCTGGGTCTACCTTCTCGTACATGATGTGCGAAACTCCCACTTTCTCGAAGGCGCTGATGTAACCTCGTAAATATAAGTCTGTCGGGCTGCCTGCGGCGAGGAAAAGCTTCTTCATACAATCGTGCAGCCTGAAGTGCACTGCCATTAGCTTTGCCATACATGAAGTGCATGTCAGCGTACTCTTCATTAGTGTAACCTCCGTCCATGGTGCCTTTACTTTCGTAACTGATTGTCTGTACGGCACAGTGCATGTAGGGAGCGAGGGGAGTAGTTGC
>PNEQ01135057.1:0-24844 GCA_003012365.1 Medauroidea extradentata
GGTTGCCTACCAGCAATGTTGACAGTGAGAGGTCATTTTCACAGTATTCTTTAGTTGTGAGTGATCGACGTCGCAAGCTATTGCCAGCAAATGCAGAGACTCTAACTATCGTTAACTTTAACAGAGATTAAATGAAGCAATTCAAGCAGTGATGAAACTATGTAAATTTACTGTATTTACTGACCACAAAGTCAAAATGCCTTTTTAAAAATAATTTAAAGTGTTTCCGATAACAGGACTGGTAACAGGGTTTAAAATTTTAAAGTAAATATACGTAATGTTCAATTTTTCTGCTGCAAATTCTTATAAAAACACAAAACACCGAAATTACTGATTTTAGAAACGAAATTGGCTAAATTATAAACCCATAATTTCACACCCCTAGTCATCACGTCTCACGTACGTCGGTGTTGCGCGGGCGACCTACTCACCTGACGCACACCTCAACTATATTCCAGCCAAAGTTTTTAACATTTTTCAACAGTTTTTTTTTTTTTGTTTCACAGCTGCATATTACTAATTTATGATCACTGCAGTATGTTATTGTTTAATGTACGCATAATTATTTTAAAATAATGTTTTACTGTGATCTGTTGTACTTTGCTTAGCTTTGATCAATTTTAAAATTATAATTTTTCCAGGGTTCCTGGAAAATATGTTGTTAGATAGCCGATGTTAGATCGAGGGTTTACTGTACAGTAAAACGCAAGATATTCACAGTCATTTAACACATTTGACCATGTAAAAAACCCAGAAGTTATAACAATTAACGTGTTATGTCATGATCGTAGCCAAAAATACACTCGCGCAGATATATTTATTCCTTAGAACATTTTGCACTCACGTCTACCAACTCATGCACGGCCATGGTCACGCGGTACTGTATTCTCCATATGTTGACAAGAAGGCAGCAGAGCGATGGTAGCTGCAGAAAAAGTCCGAAGTTTACCTGATTTTCTTAGCGGAAATAAATTAAAAACATCACCAGATAGGGGTGGGCAAAGCTTCAAAATTTCGAAGCTGAATTGAATATTTTCATTATTCAATATAATATTCTAAATAAAATTTTTACTTCGAAATTCGAAAAAATTACTACAATTTTCTGATAGTTTTATTATTAGTCACATTAAAAATTGTTGTTATTTGGCTAAAAATTTGAAGATGGTGTCGAAATTACGTTATTATAAACATTTAAAGATTTTATTTCGTACTAACCACACACATTGGCTAGTGGATCATTAACACATTACCTTAATAGCATACATACAAATCAGCCACAACTGGCAGAAACTAAGTTGTCACAACTAATTTCATTCAAACAATAGGAAAAAAAGACATTTAAATATTTTTCATTTAGAGCCTAAGACGTTTTATCTTCAAAAATGTTGTTAAACGCTGTCTCATTTTTCTAGTAACAACATCCGCTATATCAATTTATGCGTAAATATAACTTACAGTGATTATTGCAGATTACACAGCAGAATATTTTTTAACTAAATGGCAGTAACATTACACTCAATGGGATGCAAGCCATATAGATGAAATTAGAAAGGAAACACAAATAGCTTAGGCCGAGTCTTTTGTTTACATCAAGTGCGCCAATTTGAGTAGCCTCAGATGCAAGCCATACAGCCAACAGCCACCGCGTGTCATAGCACAAGCACAAAGGAAACAGACCGGTGCAGTGCATAATTATTTATGCACTTCAAAGTAATAACTCATACTGCGACCACGTTCAGAGTTGCTGTATTCAGGCGAAATCAGTAGGCACTTACGGAAACTACTTCGGATCCACTCGACAGCAAGTAAGTCAGTCCGAAACTTCATGCTATAAATATCTACCGGCCCTCAAGATCTCAAAATGTTCAACTCGATCCCGACGCCGGATTCCGTAGATCTATCCTGCTCGGGAGTAGGGTAGATAGCAGCCAGCAGATGATACAAAGGAAAGCGCATGTAAAACGTAAACAAACAGATTGCCGAGTGTATAAATAATAGAAAATATGTTGCAAGGCGGTTTGAATACATGTTAATAGAAAATACGATGTTGGATCATATTATTTTTGTTGAACAAGAAGTCTGCAGCAGTTTATCAAGTAAAAAACAATGCTAGAGTACGTAATTCAGGTATGGAATAAATTATTATTACTAGTACACAGTTTCAATGCTATATATGTATACTATACCAGCACAAAAGAATATTCTGCACTGCTTTAACCTAGTCTAATAACATGGGGCTTCCAGATCGGCGAATGAAATTACAGCTTCTGCAGATTGTGCCATATTTTTTACAAAGGCCACCAAGTAACTACGTACTCTTCTAACTTACGACCGCTCGTTAAGCATCTAAGGATTGAATAGATTCAGTCATGTGACCAATGATACCCAGCAGGAATATTCCTAGTAGGTTTCCATAAACGCCTCGTGAATACCAAGTAACGAATGTCACTACGTAGAAGTAGACAACCAGGAAAACTATTTTGGCAATTTACTAAAATCAACTAATGGAGCCAAGCACTTAGGTCTGAATACTAGGCCACCTGCCAAAAAAACCAGGAGCAGTATTTGGTTTTAATTTTTCAAAAAGTGTCAGCAGTAATGAAGCAACAAGCAAAACATGCAATAAAATATGAAAAATTTCAACAGGTTACACTAGACCTCCGATTTTACGAATACTCACAGTTCCCCTCATCACATTCGTAAAATCGATAGCGACTTATTTTGTCATCTGTAACTCTTGACATCTTGTGTCAACAACAGGAAAAATAACATTTTGGTGATGTGATATTCAGGAAAATTTAACACTGCACTAAATGGCAAATAAACAAGACCTACAGAAAACAGTGCAACTTGCGGGAAAACGTAAATAAGGAGAACATAAATATGAGATTTCATTGTATTCATTTGCTTTCAAAACTTCGGGAAGTTTTTGAATTTTATTTTTTGACCGAATCGAATACGAATCATGGAAATACTCGCTTCGAATTCGAAAATTTCGAAGCATCGCACATCCTTAATGCTTGTACTGCAGAAAACATAAGGAAACGCTTGCAGGATGGGATGAAAGAATGGGGCATCAGTCTTGATCAGAGCATACCTTATTTTGTGTCACAGACAATGCTGCTAATTTTCGTGCAGCTGCTAGTTCATTATTTACTTCACGACAGTGTTTCGCACGTTCTTAGCAAGTATCTACAACTGATGCTAGAAATGAATGTGCAGGTGTTAATTCTCTTCTTACCAAAGCCAAAGCAATAGTTGGACACTACAGTTGTAGCACATAAGCGTGGAAAAGGTTACATGATCAAATGGAAGAAATTAAGCTCCCGCCACTTGAACTAATTCAGTATATTGACAAGACGGTGCAGCGAGTAGCACATGTTGATGCATTTATATGAACTAAGGAAGGCTGTTGTGACGGAACTTGCAAACTCTGACAATAACATAGATATGTTAACACAAGCAGAACTGAAACAAGTAGCAGGGATAATTGAAATTCTTGGTCCACTTGCTGAAGCGACAAATGATAGTGGAGACAGCTATCCAACATCATCTCTTGTAATTCCCATTCTTCACTGCTTAAGAAGACATTTAGGAAACTGTATTGCAGCTAAAAATTATGCTATTACATTTAGACAAGTCACTAAAATCTAGGTTTGGCCTGTACAAGTCAGATGAAGTGTATTGTCTGGCAATGCTGTGTGATCCTAGATTTAAAAGTGCACTAACCAACACTGCTCTTGCTTCAATTACACTTTCAAAAGAAATTCAAAGCCCAAATGAATCCAAAACTGAGATAATTCATAAGGGAATAAAACCAAGCATGGGTTTATGGTTACCATTTGATGAAATTCCAAATGAACCATTAAAAAATGTTAATGAGGTGGACCGCTATCTCAAAAAATCAAGAATATCCAGAGACAAAAATCCCTACCTACGGTGGAAAGAAGAGGGCAAACAAAAATTTCCTGAACTGTCTAAAGTGGCTTTGAAATATTTAGGTATTCCTGCTACAAGTGTTGCAAGCGAGAGAGCATTTTCTTCCATTGGAAATGTAGTGACAACTCGCCGTCAATCACTGACAGCTCAACATGTGCAAGAGTTAACATTTTTGCACGACAATTTAAACAAAAAAATGTAAAAAAAATTTCTGTGTTATGAAAACTTTGAACACTGAAATCAATAAGAGTAACCTAGTTTAGTATTGTTCACATATCAATGTATCCGAAACACTATACCGTATTTACTCACATTTATTGTGCACCCCGACTTTACAACAATATATTCAGATTTTAAAAAAATCAGCATACATTGCGCAGTGGTTTTTTCGCGTCGCAGGTGATGAAATTAGCAGTGCTGTGCCGCTCGACGCTGTCGAAACAACACGTGTGGCATGCGCTCTGTGTGTGTGTGTGTGTGCGCACTCTGTGCCTGTGGGTCAACAAGCTATTTTTAGACAGGCCGGCTCGCTGTTGTCATCGGCTTGCTGACGTCTGTAAAGGGGGAAAGGATGGCTGAAGGCGGGATGGAAGTGTGCGAGGGGGGGGAAAGGATGGTTGAAGGCGGGAGGGAAGTGGCTTCTGTCTGGTAGGCTAGGTTCGGTAACCTTCGGCATGCTCTCTCGACTTCGTTCACTTGCTAGCGCGCCATCCCTAGCCAATTCTAGCCAGCACATTCCCCCTCCCGCGCCCACCTACACCTAACAGTACTTGTGAAGTCACTAGTAAGCTTATGATACGGTATCTGTTTCTGTTAGTGAGCGTAACCACTGCATTTTTTTTCAGTATTTAACTACGTAAAAATGGGCAAGCCTGCTAACTACACTGCCGCCTTCAAGCTGAAGGCAATAGCATATGCAGAAGAACACTTCTGCTCGCCACTTTTCCGTTGAAGACAGCCACGTCGGATACTGGCGTAAACAGAAGGCTGCACTAGAAGGTGCTTCGTCTAGCACACGTACGTTCAGTGTACAATTGTATTTTATTTCATATTGCCTATTTATTTTCAGTATGCTGCAGTAAAAATTTTGAATTTTTCAATATATTGTACAAAGATTTTATTTCCTTTTTAGTATTTTTGTGGAAGTTTTAGTTTAATTTACAATACATTTTTTTTTTTCGTGTTGCTATTCTAAACGTGTGCAATCCTCCAAGTGCCGGGGTGCCGGAACCCGAGCCATGCGCCAGAGCACACGGCGCTGATGCAATAGCAGTGGCCGGCAGACGTCTCAGCGCTGCGGCGTGTGACAGATGGTAAGTGACCTTGGGGCTGTAGCTTATTTACGTACATAGTTTTACCTATTGTAAAGTACTTCAAATGTCTTACGTATATTATAATGTTCTTATCAGATTATTTTTGAAGTTGTAATAAGTCATTTTTAACACAAAAATTTTTTTTTGAAAAAAAAAAATCTCAAAGCATTACATATATTTCGCACCTCCTTTTTTCTGTTGGAAAATTTGATTTAAAAATGTGCAATATACACGAGTAAATACAGTAATTCTATTCTAATGGCATATTCCAATTACTGCACCCGAATGCTCCCGGTGCGCACCCGACGGGTGCCGCGTGTTCCAATTACCGGAACTCCCGTTGGGAGCATTCTGATTTTCGTATTCCAATTGAGAGTTGCACTCGATGGGTGCGCACCGGGAGCAGTTTTTGCCACACCGTCTCGAGAGACGGTGCGGCACATGAGTGCAATTATGGCGGCGACCTGTGATTGTTTAAACGAAAAAAAATATTTTCTGTGGGGGAAATTACGCAATTATATGACTGTTCGGAACTTAAAAAATGCAAAGAAGTTTATGTGATGCAAACATACAGTGATTATTTTAATATATTTGTTGTTCGTTATTAAAATTATAGTTAGGTTAGTAGGATCGAGTTGTCTGCACATTTATTTACCGATAGATCAAGAAGAAAATGTGTAGTAAAGTAACCTCTCAAATTCCGTAGGGTTAAATTTGGGCTGTTTTGGAGTATCTATGGTTAAAGAATTTCGCGTTTCAAGTTATTTGTTACCACAAATGTTTTGCACTGTAAATGTGCCGTGTTCCAGTTGTTAGAGCATAAACAATACACACTAATTGGGGGCAATCACGTGACTATTGCATATTTTCAGTTTTCGGGGCGCACCGAGTGCGCCCCTGGTGCGCCCCCGGAGCAGTCAATTAGAATACGCCATAAGTTTTTTACTCAAAATAACTTTTATCTCGAGTCAGGAATGTGGTAAAATAGATGTTTTTAAAGTTTTATAGAAAGTGTAATTTAAAATATTTTCATAATATGATTACTTTTAAAATTTTTTTATTTCTTTTGCATTTAAGATGATGTGTGTGTTTTGTAGTAAAAAATGTAAATGGTTTTTTTTTTTTTTTTAAGTTAATTACTTATCTTCTCAAATTGTGAACTAATTCATGGTCCATGGCCTTAATGACAATGAAATATACTATTTACGTAAAAGTTGTAGGCGTATGTTAGTAAAAAATGTTACTTCAACAATAAACCATTTCAGTGTATTAACATTGAGTTTTTATAGGTTAGGCCTATTTCAAAAGATACTGCAACATTTTTCAAATAATTCCAGTCAAAAACATTTTTTGCAAATAACTACAAAACTCTCCATTTTTTACCCAGCTTAGAATTAACCGTCAAGATAAGTTCCTAACATAGTACAGTTTTTTGCATTGTATATTTGTTTAAAAATTCAGTTTACTTGATATTCAATTTGAATTCGTGAAAATTTCAACATATTCACTTTGAATTCGCTTCAAAATGAAATTTCCATATTCGCCCACCCCTATCACCAGACAGAGCCTTGTGTTGTATAACCAGTGATTTTGTGAAGCTGCTTAGTGTCACAAAGCATACGAACACTAATTTATATGGCTAAAACTAAGGGAAACATAATTTTCAGGTATTCCATCAGTGAATAAATACCAACATTAGGTCTGTTTGGGTAGGTAATCTAGCAAATATACTGAATGTATTGCTTGACCTGTGACGTCAAAAACATACTGCATGCTGGGAGAATCAGCTGCTTTTGCACATAAAATTGCTTGTTTGCCATACGGCTCAATGCATTAGCATGTCTGTTACATGATTTATACTGAACCGTGTAAAACATTGCTATATATTTAATATGAAATATTCTCCGTTCACTCTTAGTTGAGTTTTAGGATAAACAAAGCAAATTATAAACAAACATGTTCATTGGCTGCCGACCGCCGTGCACTGTGATCTTGCATTAGAAATAGATCTTTGTTATCTGTCGTGTACATATAAATTTACCACTCCATCACTTAATGTGAGTTTTATTAACAAATATGTAAAATATACAGACGTTACAAACACAATCTATGACGCTATATGTTTATTACTATAAATATGGTTAGCGGACGACACGTCCGTACAGTTGGTTCACGAGTTATTTAACGACTGACGCACTGCTAAACGAACGAGTTTCTTGGTACACTTGCCAATATTTAGAGACGTACGATACTCTGAAGATACCAAAAGTTTAGTTCAGTAATAATTACCACAGTAAAAATATGTCAGAAATATCACAATCAGATATAATGTTTTATTTTTACAAAGTATTTTTGGACATTAACGTGTCAATGTCTTGGTTACTGCGAATGTGTTCTTTTGTTCGTCCATTTTCCGTTCCAGTTCGTCCAATCCACGGCCGCATGGTCCGAACCAAAGTTCCTTGTTCTATTTTGTTCCGTCCTCGCGTCGGTTTATGTTTACATCGCTTGCAGATTAGGTTATGTGATGCTGGACGTGTGTAGTGAAAATGTCTTGCATGGTTTTCGAAACGTCGATATACACTAGACTCCCGATTTTACGAACCCTGGATTTAACGAAGGTAACGATTCTACGAATACAATCTCAGGAACCCTAAAAAAATAACAAAATTATATGACAAAAAAATTGTAAGGAATTACGTTGACAATGAATAAAACATACTGTATCTAATTCATGGCATTAAAATATGAATTGTAGAGTTGCAGTTATTAATTGGTAAGTCACAATATTAAAAATAAAACAAAATTAGCGAAAATCCATTAAAAAATGCGGCAGTGAAAGTTTCTGCGCAGCGGCGGCGCCTGTGCCAAGCCGGCCGGGCTGTCTCCAACTACGACGTATTAGGATCTATATTGAGGTCGTACTATAGACGCAAAGTTCCAGCGCATGCACATATGCTCATTTAACTATAGTAAAGCCTCTTTCTAGGCTGTTTCACGACGTCTGATATCTCTCACGTCTCGTGCCGAATGAGTTTACTTTTTTACACGAACCCTATAAATAATAGCGTGATATTTTTCTTTATTGTGTTAACACCATATATACTTAAAACAATTAAATTGGCGCATAATTTGCTTAAACAATGCATTAAGCCCGTGCTACATTGACAGTAAAGTAGCCATATAAAAATAACCGTAACCGCACCATAAGAAACAGACAGGTTTCTATCCCTGTTACGGTCTTACGGCGGATAAGTAGCGGTACGGTGTGTTGTAGCATGCATCTCTCAAATGTGTTTGTTCAATTTTTACGATTTCTTACGGCGATTCTAGCACGGCCTTTACCGCGTGTCGTAAAACGTGTGTTTCACAAGTGAGCACGATAATAGCGCTACCTATTTTCCAAGTGTAGAAACATTTGTCTCCGGGTATGTCGAACTTAGAAAATAAATAGACGTTCATGTATTAGTTAATCATGGAACTCCTAATTAATTTTTACCGCATAAACTGACAGTGAAAGTGATTATTTTCAATCTCTTATACATGTAATTCTCGACGATTTTAGGTAAGAACGTCACAAAATGGCGTTTTTGGAACAACGTCGGTACATGCTACAGTAACGCTGTCTATCAGCCATCTTGTGAACGTTCGTACAGTTGTGCTATCTGTCCGCTCTGCACGCTACTTATACCTACGTTCGTGTACAATTCACCAACAACGTCGAGGGAATATTTTACGTTAGGTTATATAAAACTGCGCAATGAATAAATACATCTGCTTATTCCTTTTTTCTTAGGTGAATAATTTACAAGGGTATTTTACTAGTAAGGAATGCCTACTTTTTTTTTTCCCATTAAACGCTACGCAAATCGGGCTGTTCGCTCCTGAGAAGGCACTCGACAGCTCGGTTTTCTCTTTTTTTTTAGGACAAAGGTCGATCATAATATTGTTTAGCGGTGTTCTCTTGATCGTAAGACATCTGCCTATTGATATAAGTTTATATTTAAACTATCACTTTATTTAATTTTCCATTAAATGCTATGGGAGCCGGGCTATTCGCTCGAGAGAAGACACTCGGAATCTCGATTTTCTCATTTTTTGGGGACAAGGATCGGTCATACCTACAGCTCAACAGTGGGACGTCTGGCTACTTATATCCATTTATGTTTACATTATTATGTTAATTAATTTCCCGCAAAACGCTACGGAAGTCGGGTCCTAGAGACACTTTGCAGAAAAAATGCAATTTTTAAATTTTCTGTTATGGTAGGGGTGGAGGGGGGGTGGCAAAAATAAGCCACTATCGAATTTACGAAGGTAGCGATTTTACGAATGCGATGAGAGGAACCGTGAGCATTCGTAAAATCGGGGGTCTAGTGTATGTCTTCATTACTGAACAAACTGTGGTGATGTTTATAAGGCAAGAATAAAAATCTCGCATAGCAATCTTTTATGTATAAAAAAAAACAATGTGTCGTGAATTATCGACAGATTGTTTGGTGATTTATAAAATTTAATTTTTCCAAAACAAAGTACAAAATAATCCAGGAGGACTTTACAGTAAGTTTAGTCACTCATCTTGTTGACAACTTTTTTTCTGCACGTAGTACCAAATTTTCGTTACTTTAATACCGGAATATTTGAATACAATCGTTAGTCATGACTTGACAATTACTATTAAATTTTTAAATATACAGTAATTACACATGATGTCAATATTTTTATCAAGTTTTTGTTTAATTTTTGTTTCCCTACATCGATAACACGTACAAAATTTCACGCAATATTGTTTTTAATATATACGGTGTTGTTGTTTCCTATGATGCAGACTGCACACACTTTTGTCAGTTGGAAATAGTATGTCGGCGCGACGCACAAATTGAGCCAATTAGAAGCTAGCGAAGTGCAATGATATTACTTTATTTATTTACTTCAGAACTCAACTTAGAGTGAACGGAGAATAGTAGGACTAACAACGGTTCTTTGAAGAGATACAAAGTTTCATAATGTCCAGTGATTTAAAAATATAAATAACATCATCGGAAAATCCGTCACTTTGATTTCATGCTCGCTGTATTTTATTTATGTCTGTTCCATTATGTATTTATTAATTAAAACAAGAGTGCACAGTTTCTTTTGGCAAATTGTTGCATTTCAAAACAGTGTGTAGTGCAAATCACTTACTATCACAAGGTAATTTTAGTCTTGCATGGGAATTGACTTACAAGTAAATTTATATTTCCTAACAAGTTCAAGGAATTTAAATAAACCATTGGCCTGTTAATTTAATTAGTATTAGTTGTATTATGTTAGAATCACATATTTGTAGGAGAAAATGTACGCTTCTAATTTTACGTTTCTGTCATCCCAGGTTATTGCTGCAAGTCAATGAGCATGTAGGCCCACCTATTCTCCGTTCACTCTAAGTTGAGTTCTGATGTAAACAAATAATGTAATATCATTGCACTTCGCTAGCTTCTAATTGGCTCAATTTGTGTGTCGCGCCGACGTACTATTTCCAACAGACAAAAGTGTGTACAGTCGGCATCATAGGAAACAACAACGCCATACATATTAAAACAATATTGCGTGTGAAAATTTTGTACGTGTTATCGACATAGGGAAACAAAAAAATACATAAAAACTTGATAAAAATATTGACATCATGTGCAATTACAGTATATTTCAAAATTTAATTGTAATTGTCAAGTCATGACTAACGATTGTATCCAAATATTCCGGTATTAACGTAACGAAAATTTGGTACTACATGCAGAAAAAAGTTGTCAACAAAATGAGTGATTAAACTTACTGTTAAGTCCTCCTGGATTATTTTGTACTTCGTTTTGAAAAAATTACATTTTATAAATCACCAAACAATCTGTTGATAATTCACGACACACATTGTTTTTTATATATAAAGGAATGCTATGCGAGATTTTTATTCTTGCCTTATAAACATCACCACAGTTTGTTCAGTACCGGCAATGAAGACATATATCCACGTTTCGAAAACCATGCAAGACATTTTCACTGTTCACGCCCAGCATCACATAACCTAACCCGCAAGCGACATAAATATAAACCGACGTGCGGACGGAACAAAATAGAAAACGGAACTTTGGTTCAGACCACGCGGCCGTGGTTCGGATGAACTGGAACGGAAAATGGACGAACGAAAAAAAAAAAAAAAAAAAAAAAAACATTCGCAGTATCCGCAACATTGACGCGTTAACATCCAAAAACACTTTGAAAAAATGAAACATTATATCTGATTGTGATTTTTCCGACTAATTTTTTACTGTGGTAATTATTACCGAACTAAACTTTTGGTATTTTCATAGTATCGTATATTTCTAAATACTGGCAAGTGTACCAAGAAATTCATACGTTTAACAGTGCGTCAGTCGTTAAATAACTCGTGAACCAACTGTATGGACGTGTCATCCGCTAACCATAATTATAGTAATAAACATATAGCGTCGTAGATTGTGTTTGTAACATCTGTATATTTTAGATATTGGTTAATAAAACTCTCTCATTAAGTGATGGAGTGGTAAAATTATATGTACACGACAGATAACAAAGATCTATTTCTTATGCAAGATCACAGTGCACGGCGGTCGGCAGCCAATGAACATGTTTGTTTATAATTTGCTTTGTTAAACTTAAAACTCAACTAAGAGTGAACGGAGAATAGTGGTTTATATTACCAATTGTGAGTAAAAAGAAATAACATTCTAAAATCACTTACGAACATATTTAAATGGAGACACTGTTAGATTATACACTATAGCAGTTTCGTGCTCCAATTATTTCCCTTTTACTTCTTGAGGTAATTTGAGGACAATTACGGGAAAAAAAATTTTTAATTGAAAATAACTAGTGTAGTTTATTGATATTACTTTTCATTGGCTAGATATTACAGTCTTTATGTACTGGTCGTACGTTCATGTTCATACATACATTTTAATTAGCCTAAAGTAAAATTTGGTTTCCGTGATAAAGATAGGCCTAAGCTTTTTTTTTTGTTAATTCGTAGGAAATGTGTGTTAATAACATATATCCATGCGAATTTCTCCAGAACATTTAAGGAGTTATACAGTTAAATGAAACTAGTGCTATAAATCATCAAATTATAGTTGGACATTTTTATATACTGTTAACCATGCACCCATATGCATATAGGCCTACTTTGTTTTTCTGTAGCTTACTTTGTTTTGGGAAGTTGTTAATATTTCAACAATTTGTTACAACATGAATTAATAATTTACAAGTGTAGACTAATGAAGCAAGATTCTCGCTGTGCGGAAACTTGCATTGTTACGGCCTAACGGGAGAAGGTTCATTGTAGGCTTACTAATTTTTAGACAATGTTTCTATTTATTTGTTGCGTTTATTACAGAAGAAAATAACCAACCAACTTCGGCCTACTGAAAATAATGCCTCGTATAATAACTGTGAATGTTTTAACATAAGAAACACGCAGCCAAATTATTGTCTCTTGTTAACAGTGACACAATTAATTTAGCTTTATCGTTGTTTATTATTCAATACAATCTATGGCATACGTATTTTAAAAACATCTGCAGTTGCCGCATACAAAAAAATTAATTAAGACGAATAAATAAAATAATTTTTCGACTCTGAGTGCATTAAAAAAATTAATTGATAAATAGAAACTCGTCAACCCACATAATCATACACGTTTTCCGGTGCCGTTTGTGCAAAATCAGCTGTTACTACCCACGAGTCAGTACGCAAATGCTACTGGCCAAGCCGTCCATTGGACCATATTTTTTTTTGTAACAAAACTAAAAAATTTTTAATTTCTATACATACTGAAAGGGACTGAATAAACAGGAGGAAATTGTTAACACTCAAAAGACAGAAGAAAATAATCTGAATAAATAGTTTTAATAATAATAGGAATATTAGACTTATATAGTCAAGTAATCTTGTAATAAAAATAAAATTATAATAAATAAATAATTACATATATACACTAGACCCCTGATTTTACAAACCCTGGATTTAACGAAGGTAGCGATTCTACGAATACAATCTCAGGAACCCACAAAAAATAAAAAAATTATATGACAAAAGAAAAATTGTAAGGAATTACGTTGACAATGAATAAAACATACTGTATCTAATTCACTGCATTAAAATATGAATTGTAGAGTTGCAGTTATTACTTGGTAAGTCACAATATTAAAAATAAAACAAAAAATTGCCAAAATCCGTTAAAAATGTGGCAGTGACAGTTTGAAAACCGCGCGGCTGCGGCTGCGCCTGTGCCAAGCCAGCCGACCTGTCTCCAACTACAACATATTATGATCTATATTGAGGTCGTACTATAGACGCAAAGTTCCAGCGCATGCGCATATGCTCATTTAGCTATAGGACACCCTCCTTCTAGGCTGTTTTACGACGTCTTATATCTCTCTCGTCTCGCGCTGAATGAGTTTACTTTTTTACACGAACCCTATAACTAATAGCATGACATTTTTCTTTATTGTGTTAACACCATACGTACTTAAAACAATTAAATTGGCGCATAATTTGCTTAAACAATGCGTTACTGCGTGTCGTAAAACGTGCGTTTCACAAGTGAGCACGATAATAGTGCTACCTATTGAGCAAGTGTAGAAACATATGTCTCCGGGTATGTCGAACTTGTAAAATAAATAGACGTTCGTGTATTACGTAATCCCGGAACTCCTAATTTATTTTTACCGCATGTACTGACTGTGAAAGTGATTATTTTCAATCACTTATACATGTAATTCTCGACGATTTTAGGTAAGAATGTTACAAAATGGCGTTTTTAGAGCAACGGTATATGCTACGGTGCCGCTATCTATCTGCCATCTTGTGAACGTTCGTACAGTTGCGCTATCTGTCCGCTCTGCACGCTACTAGTATCTACGTTCTCGTACAATTCATCAACAACGTCGAGGTAATGTTTTTACGTTAAGTTATATAAAACTGCGCAATGAATAAATACATCCGCTTATTCCTCCTTTCTTTGGTGAATAATTTACCAGGGCATTTTACTAGTAAGGAATGCCTATTTTTTTTTCATTAAACGCTACGCAAATCGGGCTATTCGCTCGTGAGAAGGCACTCGACAGCTCGGTTTTCTCTTTTTTGTAGGACAAAGGTAGATCATATTTATTGTTTAGCGGTGTTCATTTGATCGTAAGACGTCTGACTATTGATATAAATTTATATTTAAACTATCACTTGCTTTATTTTTCCGTTAAATGCTACAGGAGTCGGGATATTCGCTCGAGAGAAGACACTCGGAATCTCGATTTTCTCATTTTTTGGGGACAAGGGTCGGTCATATCTACCGCTTAACAGTGTGACGTATGGCTACTGATATCAATTTATGTTTACATTATTACGTTAATTAATTTCCCGCAAAACGCTACGGAAGTCGGGGCCTAGAGACACTTTGCATAAAAAATGCAATTTTAAGATTTTCTGTTGTGGTAGGCTGGAAAGGGGGGGGGGGCATAATAAGCTGCTATCGAATTTACGAAGGCAGCGATTTTACGAATGCAATGAGAGGAACCGTGAGTATTCGTAAAATCGGGGGTCTTAACTTCCTTTTGTATTTAGGATAAAAAAGAATTAACTGAAATATTCCGAATATAGGCCACAACCCATTTTTATGATAATTTTTTAGGTAAAAATATATGCCTAAATTCTGCAGTTTTGCTGAGAGAAATAAAGGCAATTTGAAATCAAATATAGCATGAAAAAGAAATTAAGTTAATTATGAAACATTATTAAAAAAATATAGACATGATTGAGAACGAAATGATGTCTCAGCAAGTATAAATAACCTTCTCAGTATTCGAGTATTGTGTCGACATACAGTACCTGATTTTTAATACTGTAGCAATTTTCTACTTCCTATGTCATTTCATATTTCTTCACAAGTGCACTGTTAGCTACTCTTCGGCTTACTGATTCATGATAACCACTTATATTATTGCTACAGCGTAACAAACATTTTTAAAAAACAGTTTCCTGCTAGCGACGGTTTGCAAATTTTCCTCTTTATTTTATGTAATTATTTACATTTTCATAATTTGACAGAGATAAAAAAATACAGTCGTAGTTGCGTTGTTGCTGCAGCAGCAGGATTTGACTGTACAAATATAAAATGGCATAACTATATCAACATATTAATAGATCATTACAGTATCAATAATTTTGCTTTTAATTCCAATCCCTACATGCAACTATGTAGACAAGGTATATCTACTTGCCTATTGGCTGAGCTGGCTCTGTTATTGTAGACTCCCCTTTGGTAGCCTCCCCTGCCTCTGGTGCTGTTTCCTCGAGGAGCAAAGACCAACTGAGCTGCTCCGAGGTTCATGTTACCACCTTCATGAAAACAAAAAACGTACATTGTGCAATATATGTACTTACAGCAAATAAGCTAAAAACATGATACACAAACACCTTGACAATCCAAACTTAATTACTGTTATTCTAAATTCTATGTCTTTCCAACTCAATGTCAGCTCGAGAACATAAGGTTAGGATTTTACAAGCTTTTATAGTTTGGTTATTCAAAACTCTATGTTACGTGTAATTTAAAAAGAAATTTCCTTATAAGTATATGTACAATATCACACTATTCACTAATGCTGTGGTAAATACAGTAATTACCCATATGCCATCTGCACCCCACCTTTTTCAACACTCTCTCAAGAAAAAAAATTTTTTTCTCTATACAGTTTTAGTTTAATTGCCATTGTCTAAAAACATCAATACGTAAAATAAAATATGAATCAACAGTTTAAACTATGTGTTAAGAATGAAATGCACTCTAAAAGTATAAATACGCATTGCTGAACACAGTAAGCCTATATTATGTGTTGGGCGATACAAGGACGACAAGGCAATGGTGCAAACGCTCCACAGTGGCGACAGTGTATAACAAGATGGGCCTTGTTCAAATGTGTAAATTATTTTCTCTAACATTGTTTTATAATTGTGTGGTGTCATTCAGAGTGTGAATACGTCCAGTTTCATTCTCTACTTGAACGAATGGATTAGTGTCGCGTATCAATATGTAGAGTCGAATGCAAGTAGAGACAGTTCTTTTTTCTGTAAAGTTGGTTGTTGCCACCGGAACGCGCAGAGTGAAACTGTGTGTATCGAAGTTGTAGTAAATATGGACTGTATGTCTCATTATCCATTTACATCGCTCTTTATTTGCCATCCCTAACAAGGGTTATGGGCCCAGGAAGTAATTGGATACGTTTGAGGCCAAAAATGTTTTTCCTGAATTCGGAAAGATAAATTTCGGTTCGCGAAGTGCACGCTGCGTGGTCGGTTAACCACACTCGGCGGAAACGTGTTAGTTACGATGAGCACTCCAGGTTCGGGACTGCCGATGGTTGAAAAATTGATAGGCAGGGAGAATTTCACAAATAATTTTATTAGTAAATATTATGCTCGCAAAATTTATGTTTGGTGAAGAATAGATGTTGCACGTACTAGCAGCTATAGACTAATAAATAAATCCATAAAAAATAAGTAAACCGCTGAGGGGAATTTTTTTACGTCCCACAGAAGTTTTCTGTTCGTGCATTGGTAGCATCGCATATGGAAGTAATAACGACAGACGGATGACAAATTGTTGTAAATCGCTAGCTTTGCAGACGGACCGCCGACGTGTGGACCAGTGTGGATGGATGGACGACTGACGGAAGCGACGGATTATTGTAACTCCGCCTACTTTCAATGCCGTGCCGTATATTTACATAAAATGTTTGCTGTGGGGAAGTTATTAATTCTTATTTTCCTTAAGTAAAGAAACGAAAAATATTGTGAAACCTTACCGATGTCGCAATCGCAAAGAGTGGGAACACGAATTAAAATGGCCAAAACATGGGGAAACATTATTTTCAGCTGATTGTGTAGTCTGCAATTTGGAATTTAACGTGACGAAAGTGCGGATCCAAGGTATTCGTTGGGATAAAATTATAGCGATTTATACTAGAACTTTATGCATAGCTAATGTTGTGACCTTGTAAACATTTTTGTAAGTAAGTAAGGCCATGGACAAAGTAGTTAATGTAAGTGTACTATGGTCAAAATTTTTTTTTTAACACTAATACTTTTATTTGATTATATAATTAGCCGGTTGAACATGTTCAGAATTTCTATGCAACTATTCTACGAATGTTTCCAAATGTGTAGCACACAGGAAGTTAACCCGTTATTTTACCAAAATAAGTTTGAAATATTAGTTATTAACTACATTGCTTCCTACACAAAAAGATCTAATTTTTCGTAGTAGGTATTGTAATAATTTATTACATATTAATTTAGCTTTCAAATTTCTGTAGTTAAATTCTTCTAAAAATATTACAGAAAAGTACTTTCTCTTTTTATCTTTATACATGTAGTGAAGAAGTAAACTATATCAGCAGTGCCGTCTGTAATAAGCACTTGTTTACAAAAACAATTTTGTGATTTCTCACAAACATAATAAAAGAAGAAAACTGAGAAAAAAAAACAGTACATTGCTGTAAGAACAGGTACAACATAACAAAAACATATATGTTTTAAAAATGTTCTAGGTTATCAAAGTAAAAACTGCAAAATGATTGTGCTTAAATTAATAAAGCAAAGTGCATTTCTATATCTCCTTGTAAATGCAAGATTATGCACAGGCAAATGTATACCAAAATTTAAAGAAAACTATTAGAAAAATATTAAAAAATTATTTGAAAAAATTTATATTCATTCGAAAACTATTCGAAACACTAAAACCACTATTCGCACACCTCTAATAATAATGTACAGTAGTTTTTCATAAATAATCCAGACACAGGCAAGTGCGGTTGTGTCGGGGGTTGCGGCCCCAATGCTTCATTATTAGATTTGGGAGTGGCAAACTTCACGTGTATGGACAGCACAGAGGCTGTTAAATTTGTTTCGGACATCTTTCCTGGACTCACAAGCCAAATTTTTCTGTTCTTACATGTAGGCCGTAAGTTGGAATTTTGTTTTTTAGTTTTTTCTATCTTTGTGGACATATGCTGATTTTTTATATAGACTTTTTTCAGTAAATGAGGTTCACTGGAAAGGATAGAAATTATGTAGACGTTAATGTAAAAGCCATTTAAATAAACCGGGAGTTTTGCTTGGAAAAGTCAAGATTCATTTCTGGTCGAAAACCCGAGTCAATTTCTGGAACAGTGTTAACTTTTAATAGATAAGCGACAGTGATGCTAAGGAAGATCGGAGTGATTGCAGTAGGTCGGGAGACCTCTGTACATTCTCCAAACCCTACTACACGTTGGTCCAGGAGGGCTGATATGCAGCAGTTGTCACTGCAATGAGGGGCAAGCGTTTTCAGAAATATCATATCTAACCTCTGAACATCTATTGAACAGACATGTAGCAGTTGGTGCCGGCAATGTGTGGCCAGTAACTAGAGGGATTCCAGCTATTACAATTGGCTAAGGACGATGAGAAAATGTAGCTGCTGGTCAACGGGAAGTTTGAAAACCCTGAGAGAGAATCTGATGGGAACATCACATGGATCATCTAAGGAGCAACACACCGGAAAACCGCAAATTTTACCTATTGTGGAGTTATTCTGATTTTCAGCACAGTTAATTTAGGCCAAAATATTAGTATCACAGTTATATTATTGTTGTAGTAATTGTGGAATTTTCTAAATCCACAAAACGGGTCAGTTTTATTAGTTTTGTAATAGGTAATGCCTATACCTTGACATTTTATAGCCAAGATGGCTGATGAGATATTCAAAATTTCCCAGAGGGGGAAAGGAAAAATAATGAGGGCACCAGCGAGTTAAGTGTTGCAAATGTTAAAAAATGTAAGAGCTGAGTCTAAGGAAGATGTACAAGATTTCAGGAATGAGTTCAGGGAATACAGTACTGAAGTCCCAGAGAAATGTGAGGAAATTAAAGGAGAATTGGCCCAGAGTGTAGTAGAGGGTGAGGTTGAAGTCCAGTCAGCTACAGAGGATTCTCTGGTTCAGCAGTGCAGGTGGCAGGAAAATACAGAACATATTGTGCAACAACTTTTCAAACCTAAGACTAAGTGCAACCTTTTAGGTAATTGGGAGGTAACTAACCAGAAATGGGAGCTGGAAAGAGCTTTTCATTGGCCAAACAAAACATTTGACGAGCAAGAATGCAACAGGGTTTGTGAACAGTAGGGGGTCAAAGTCTGGCACAGAGGTGTGGTGTAGTTCAAAGGTATGGAGGGTACAGCATGGGGTGTGAAGTAAGTAGATGATAAAACAATAAAGGTAGAGAAATTGTGTGGTAAGGACTACACCAAAGCAGGGGGAGGGGGATGCAGGAATGGTGTAAAGATAAGATACAAATCAAGGGTTATGACAAGACTAGAAAAGGTCTGGCAAATTTTTATGTTATGTTTTCTTTTCTTGTGTATTGTGTAACATGTTAGATTCAGCACTTGTTAGAGTAAACTACGATTTAAATTTGTTTCTTTTTCTTTCCATTTATAATATGTTTTGTACTTTAGCCTGAGGTCTGTATGCTAACAGATTGTTTAATTGATTAATTTAATTTTGGGGGGTTGACATTTTTCTTTGATTTTTTGGTAATTGGTATTTGCAGCTGGATGTGGGGGAATTGTCAGAGCAGACATTCCGGAACTATTAAATTTCTACTGCCAATTAACTTTACACTTTTGAACAACATAATACACTTCTCACACGTAATTATTTATATACATTTTTTGCAGATGTGTTTGAACTTTGTTTTACTCTGTAGTTGTGGTTGCCAGGCAGGGCCACAATAGAGTGGTTAAAGTTAGTAATTTTGCATATACAAGTGTGATTTTTAAGTAACATTGAGTACAGTTTGCTGAGGTTTCGAGGTTTGTCCAAAAAGCAGTCTTCTCTCTATCCTTCGGAGCCACTTCACGTTGCCAGTAACCACTTTTCATGTCCAAGGTTGAGAACCATTCGGATCCAGCCAGACTATGCAGAGTGTCATCTATCCGAGGACGTGGGTACGAGTCTTTCCTGGTCACATCATTCAGCCGCCAGTAATCCACACAAAATCTTGTATAGCCATCTTTCTTCTTGACCAACACAGCTGGGGATGACCATGGGTTGTTCAATGGTTCTATTACATCTAGATAGTTCATTTCCTTAAGAATGTCATCAATCACCTCATGTCAAGCAAGAAGCTAACGTATAGGGAATTGCTTGATAGGTCTGGTCTCTCCCGTATCAATATGGTGGCATGCCACAGATGTCCTACCAAGATCATGTGAACCACATGAAAAAGCATTCTGTAAGTGGTACTGGCAGAGTATGCTTCACAAGGTCCTCCTTTAAGACCTTAGACTTAGTTGCCCTTATCTGGGAAACCTGCTTACACAATACAATTGTGGCTCCCACTTCAAGACAAATTGACTTGTCAGTCAAGTTTTACATTCTAACAGTGAGATTATGTGAGCTTGATGAAACCAAAGTCCTTGCTATAAGTATTCCATTAGGAAGGTTACTCCCTCTTCTCATAGGCTCGATTAACCCTAAGCACCTCACAATTTTTCCTACACAGCACCCTTGTATCATAATTTCACTAGAAGCTGACAACACAGTGGTCTGACAACAAACTACTGAGCAGCTGACTGATGATAATTCTGGTCGTGGTATCAGCACCAACTCTGTTTCACCTACCCTCAAGAGTCCCATTTGAGTGTCAATACAGCATCCTAGTTTGCGCAGAACATATAGTCCCAGTAAACATGCATAGGCAATATCTGCTATGTAGACCTCATGTTCTAAGTCGAGTTCACCCAATTTTAGTTGCACTCTCTTCTTCCCTTTCACTGATGTTGTCTCACCAGTTACAGTGGCTAACATGCACACTCCAATACTTCGATGTCGTGATTGCGGGGGGAAAGGCCCAATATTATCTGGCCTGACGACAGTAATGGTCGCCCCTGTATCTACGACCATCTGACAGGGTACATCATCTAGGTGGCCTTCTACCAGCAATGCATCAAATTCCTGTTTCACCGAACATACTTGAAGGAATTGTGAGGTCTCTCCTCCAGCAATCGCCGGCCTCCGCCCCTCCAGACCGGTGTTTACATGTTTCTCGAATTTTGAGCTGATTGGTGAGTCTCACCTGGTCCTGGATTCTTCGCTGATACTGTCGGCACTGGGCTCTCAGGTGTCCAGGTCGTCCACACTCCCAGCACCCCGGACCACTTTTTTGGTCGAAGGCAGTGCTCCAAAGCACCAACTATGCTTGAAATGACAATGATTGCTATTTTAATTTCCTTTAGGGTATTCTCGATGCTGTTCCCCTTTTCGTCGTTTGTTACTTTTGCTACTCGTACTGCACACCGATTCGCTGGCCCCTGCCGCGTTGACTCAACTTCCAGTGCATGGACTAGAGCATCTTGCATAGTATGAGGTGCTGCGAGGCATAATGCTCGTCGCACCTCCATGTCAGCAATGGCATCAACAAAAAATCCAACGGCAAGCACATCTCGCCCTTCCTATATACATCCCTCGAGTGACAGATGGACTAGTCTCACAATGTCCTGCCAAAGTTCCTGAAGTGACTCTCCAGATCTGTGTCTGTGGCTTTGAAGTTGGGCATGGTGAGCATGTCACAAATAGCAGTTCCCGAAGCGCAGCTCCAGGGCAGAGACTAAAGAAGAATACTCCATGCGATGTCGTTCAGGCAGAGATTGGAGTATACTGAGTGCAGGACCTCTCAACACTGCTGCCAGGTAGTAGGCACGCTGCTCTTCTGTCCAACCATTCAGGGTTGCAACAATCTCATATTGATACTGATGTTCTCACCATGGAGTTTGGTCATCATAAGGGGCAGGTTGATTGTAACCCAATTCCCAACCCCAGGCATGGCAACCCCAGCTGTATTTGTGTGCTGTAATATTCCTGCCACCAATCTGGATGTCACAGTGTACTGTTCTTCGCTAGCGTCATGTCTGGGCTCTGGCTTCGTCGAACGGCTATCCAGACACACCGATGACTGACCTGCCTGTCGCTGTAGAAATTCCTCTCATTCCGTCCCTAAGACACTCACCTCTTTCTAAAGGTCGTCTTTCACACTTGATTTTCTTGTCGACAAGTACTACACTTTCACTAACACTGTCAATTTTATGGTCCACCAACTCACTGATATTGTCAATTTTTAGGTCCACCAACTCACTGATATTGTCAATTTTTAGGTCCACTATTTGAGAAACACTTTCAATTTTCTTGTCAACATACTCTATATTTGTTTGCACTAGCTCACTGATTCCTTCTATTTTCTTATCTACGTTCTCATTAATACTATATATTTTCTTTTCTACATTCTCATTAACACTGTTTATTTTCTTGTCAACATTCTCATTAAAACTGTCTAATTTCATGTCTACATTCTCATTAACACTGTCTATTTTCTTGTCTACATTCACATTAACACAGTAAATTTTTGTATTTACACCACACATTTGGATACTCAGTACCTCTATTAAGGCTTGCAAATCCTTCTAACTCACTAGCAATTTTTCTACTAAGCACATACTTATAACCTAAAACATCGCGCTTAGTAAAATTTAACTAGTTCGTTTAGATATCTAACCATGTACACTTAATTTTAATATTTTTTAAACAGTTAATTTAATTTTAAATAAGTGCCTCCATCCCCACTTCTGACATCAGTGTTACAAGTTGAGGCTAGGTACACTTCGGGATGGAGGTCTTTGATAAAAGAAAGGAAATAAATAAAGCAAACCTAATATATTTACAATTATCTACACAAATAAAGATATCAAACCAAAGAAATAACAACCTATTTATATAAAGGTTATAAAATATAAATAATAAATCTATACATGTTTTCTGTACATGGAAAGTCTTTCTAATCACTCACAATGGTGGACCCAATGCACATGCATCGATGAACCTCTTATAGCCCAAAAACACAGTCGCTCTACTTGCTGCAATCAACCTCGCCGGACGCCCTCAAACACTTGTCACAACCCAATACTTCTTGCCACTCGTCACTATCACTTTAACTCACACCAGGCACCTAACTGGCACCTAACTGCCTGCCAAAATCTCTCTTCTATATCCTTACTCTAAAGTCTCAAATTCTCTTGGCAAGTCTTTTATCTCAAACCTCTTGGAAGGGTGTTGCATCAGAGTCAAGCACCACCCTGCAAAATAGAGTACGAATAGGAATACTCTAGACCATGATATCTTCTGTTACCCGTAATCAGTGTGCAGGTGGCGGCCACCACAAATCACTAAAAGGTAACCTGAGCAGCACAATGTATGCCGAACCTCTTTGCTCTTGCCACTGCAGGGTGTCTACTCAAAACCCTAATGGAAATTCCTGGGTAATTCCAGAATTTCCAGATGCAAATTATCATTTTTCCAGGGTCATTTCATTAACATCCTACAACACTATTATATTCTTCAATGTCAAAAATTGCGCAAAAAGTATAAACATAAATCAAGCACACCTGTTACCACATACTAATATGAAAGAGTAAATACTAATATCAAACACAATTAGTACTTCTGGAAATACTGAAATGAATTAAAACAAAAAAATTACATACACTGCACTACTTTTCTCATAATTGACTGGGAAAGAAAAGCCACACCCAATAACAATGAAATGTAAAAACAAAAAATTTGATACTTACATAAAATCATCAGGTACAATTTACAGTATTTTCCAAGAACAGCAACACACAACTTACAACTTCACATTTTTCTTAAAACCTGCAAGTTCATAATCAATTTTACAACCTTCGGCTCGTGCAGCTTCTAAAATTTTACGCTTTTGGCTTCTAGCTCCTTTACAGCCAAATCACTTTGTTTGCGATGATTAGCTTCTTCCAATTGCGCTGACATAGCTTTTATACGTTCCTGTTGGGCTTCTGTGAAACGTGCATGAGCATTACGAGCAGCATGGATAATGGGCTTTGACAATGGTACTGCTTGCACCCCATCTAAATTTGTAACAGCATCATAAACACATCTGTGAGCTATACATGTTTCTTCTTTCATGTTGTCTATGAGACAACCTGAATTGAGAGAAAACCCTCTCTCAACACTTGCGATACCATGTGACATTATAAGCACTATTTTGAGCACTTTTGTCAGAACATATGTCTCAGCATTAACAGCATGGAGGAGTGTTTTCCTAAAGTTATCTACACAGTCTCTGGTCCTTACAAACTGGCAAAAAGCATTCTTCGCCTCTTTCTTTAGGCATATCTGCTTATACTGTTGCACTGCTCTATCAGCAGTTGTGCCATCTATCCAGTTGTTGTGAACAAGTATGGTGAGCAGATCTTGAAGCCGCTTACTACCAATCTCATCAATGGCTACAGCTGGATCAAAACATGACAATGCTTTGGTAAGTCTAAATTTCAATGGTGATCGTGTCATCATCTTTACAAATTTCTGTAAACCTTTTTTGCAGTCATTTTGAAACTTCAAAATCTCAATCTCTTTAACCCCACTGCATTTTCGTAGAGCTGGAAGAAGTTTGTCCTCATCTTAC